>JAEANM010000591.1:0-34281 GCA_017656035.1 Myanophis thanlyinensis
TTGTTTGTTTGTTGTTGAAAATTTAATAAAATTTTTACAAAAAAAAAAAAAAAGAAGATAACTGGAAGCAAGAATTATATGGAGGTTCTACGCCAGGGATCATATGGAGGTTCTATGGAGGCTGACAGGTGCTTTTTCAAAAAGCAACTGGGCTTTCTTTGTTTTGCTTGAAGACACTTCGCTTCTCATCCAATATGTGATGAACCATTATAATAATTTATTAAACTTGTATGCTGCCTGTCAATGAATTTGGATAGCTTATAACCATCAAAGAAATTAGAATAAAATCAAGAAAACATAAAATATGATAAAAGATGGTAAGTGTGTCAGATCAAACTGAAGCCAGGGTGTCACTCTCCCTCACCAAAGGCCCAGGTGAAGGACATAATTCTTCATAGTTTGTCTAAACAACAGTAGGATGTGATCCATTTGGATCTTGGGAGAAATCTTATCTGAGAGGGCAGGTAGTTGTTGCTATAGAAAGGGTGCACTTTCAGGATGCCGATAGATTACATTATTTAATTGAAGGAACACAAAATGTGCCAATCCTGCAGAATCATAAATGGCCAGGCAGATGCTATGGTATGGGAGACAAGTATCTCTCAAGTAGTCCCTCAAGTACCTAAGGCTACACTCTCAAGCAACTAGACCATATACTTATGGGTAACAACCAGCACCTTGGATTACACCTGAAAGAAAGCTAGCAACCAATACAGCCCAGAAAGCAAGAGTTTTATATGACTTGCGCTACTGCATTCAGGAATAGTTAAAGCTTCCAAGTGTCTTCAAGGGCAGCTCCCTGTAGATTGCATTGCATGAGGTAACTAAAGCATGAATGACTGTCTGAAGGAACCTCAACCTAAGAAAGGGTACACCTTTTGGAGTTGGGTAAAGGCTTTCCTGGCAACAACTGCCACCAGTTTTTCAAGCAAGAGCTGTGAGTCCAGGAAGTGCCTCAGATTATGTACCAACATTGAAGGGATGTACAACATCCAAGGTCAAAGATGGAACATTCACAGATCTAGTCCCAGATATCCATAGTTGCTAATTGAAATGAATTGGTTATGATTTCTTAATGATCCCTGCTCTAGATATTTTTTTAAAAAAAGTAATAATAAGAGCATAGTCAGGTGACACAGCTATAGCCAATGTTGAAATGATCCCTGTTCGTGGTGCACAGTAATTTTGATGTGCTAGGCAATGATAGCTGTCATGTTGATGACTTTAAAAAACTGTTTATACTATATGATTGATTGATTAACTGATTGTGACATAAATTCACTGTTGATTTTTAACAGCACTAGTGGTTGACCCGTACAGGGTAATGCATCCTTATCCTGAGCCTTCAGAATATCTAACTCTGAACTACTCTGAGGATTGCTTTATTTATTTCAGGGGTGTCAAACTCATAGGCTGTGGGCCGGATGAATCACGTGCTGGCTATGTCTACCCTCAGTTTAGCGAAGGGGGAAAAAGTTGCAACATGTCACATGACAGTGTAAAGATGCGACTTTGACACTCCTGATTTATCATATAAAAATCGTATAAAAAGGAAATACTTGTTAGCTTGCATTGGTATGAGATAACATGTCAAACAATATGAGCAATCAAGATGATTCTAACAGATTGTATTGAAACAAAATTTCCCAACCACATATTAAGGATGTGGAATTGAAATTGGAAATGGTTGCATAGACTGTTGACTCCAATCGCTTGTTCTCTTCAGAAATTTAAATGAAAGCATCTCTGATAATAGCTGACTGAACACATCTAGCGAAGTGGAACCCACCACCTTCCAGTTAATTGATTCTGTTATCAAAATAATACTATAGCTAGAATTTTCTTCTAACATTCACTCAAAATCTGTCTTTACATTCTATCTAACTTACATATATTTCAATCTTGAAAGATGGAAAACAGATCTTGATTCATTGTTTGGTGTTGTTTCAACTGTTGGAAAAATACTATCATTGTCTTCTTTTGCCCCATTTTACAACCTTTCTTGCAGCAGTTGTTAAAAGAATCACTGCAGTCGTTAAGGTAGTAAGATGATTGTTAAATAAATCGGGCTTCCCCACTGACTTTGCTTGCCAGAATGATCACATGACTATGGGACAATATGAACCCAGTTGCCAAGTGGCTGAATTTTAATCACATGATCACAGGGATGCTACAATGGTTGTAAGTACGAAAAATGGACAGTAACTTTTTTCAGTGCCGTTGTAATTTTAGAGGGTCACTAAACTAATGGCTATAAGTCAAGGACTATCTGTATCTCCAGTTTTTTTCAACACAATTCAAAAGAGGCATCTGATCATCCTCAGCCTTTCTTCAGACCTGTTCTACTTCTCTGAATACTTTTTTCCTGCTTGAACTGTGATGGTGTTGATATTGGACTAGAAACCTTCAAGGTCCCTTCCAACTCTTGTCATTATATCATTCTTAACATGTTGTGCCTGAGAATAGGCAGTGTTTAAGGCAGTGGTGGAATTAATTTTTTTTTTACTACTGGTTCTGTGGGCGTGGCTTGGTGGGTGTGGCTTGGGGAGTTCATGCGACTGGGTAGGCAGTTTCTGTAAGCAGGGCAATAAAGATTAGGCTAGAAACAACACCAAAATATTTTTTCCTGCCTTCCTTTAGGATTAACCCTATAAAGTAGAAAAAAAACAAACGAAAATTTCTTCCAACAACTGGTTTTCCAAACTACTTAGAAATATTACTACTTGTTCTAGCGAACCTGCTAGAACCTGCTGAATTTCACCTCTGGTTTAAGGTGAAATCTGATCAGTATAAAACAAACTGAAATATTTATAGAATAATTTTGAATTTTCAGTATTTCAACATAAATATAACGTAAATATGATCTGTTTCCCACAAAACCTTAAAACTAGATAAAGGTAACCTAATTAAACAATTGAGTCAAAAACATTGTACCTATTTGTTGATATATTCAAGAAAATGATCCAAAGCGATATATTGGTGTGTGGCAAAAGTAAGGTGGATTTTTCTAGGATTATCAGTTCTTTTGAAGGGGAAAATATAACCAGGTGTTGAGGCCAGTGACTTGATAATCATATGTGAGTGTGTCCTGCCTTATTTAAAGAACAGAATTCTGGTCTGATCTTCACAACATAGGTATATGGAAGTGTGTCATGGCTTGAATAAAGAAGGACTTTGCATTTTACAAAATATTCATTCCAACATAAAACTCTTATCCCATCTGTGAAATATAACCTTGGTAATATTATGGTTTGGGCTTGCTTTGCTGCTTCTGGATCAGGACAACCATGGATGGATGGAACTATGAATTCTGAATTGTAACAGCAATTCTACAGAAAAATGTCAGGATATACTGTATGTCCATGAACTTAAGCTCAAAAGGAACTGGGACATGCACTAAGGAAACAGTCAAAAGCACACAAGTGAGACCAAAGAATGATTAAAGTCAATGTTTTGAAATGGCGAAGTCAAAGTCTTGACAGTAATCTTCTGGGCACTTCATATGAGGAAGGCCACCAACATCCCTGAGTTAAAGCTGCTCTGTAAGGAGGAAGGGTTCTGTTTTTGGTTACAGGTCTCACTGTTTCTTGATGTTTTGCAGTATTATGTAAGCTTACTTTAAATTTTTGAATTACTGAATCTGAATCTAGATACAAGTCAATTGGTCTATACAAGTTCTTTTAATGTGATATCTTTTTCTTCCCTTTCATTATCAGTATCTGGGGCACGTAGAAGTGGATGAATCCAGAGGAATGCATATATGTGAAGATGCTGTGAAAAGACTAAAAGCGGTATGTATATTAATTTATATCTTTCCAGCTTCAGATTGTACATGTCTTTTTTTCCAAAAGCAGCACATTATTTATTAAAGTAATAAAATTATTGCATATTATTACTGAGGAATTGAAGTATAGTTTAGGAAGATTGTTGGAACAATGGGCCCTGATTGTGGTAGCTATCTCACACCTTAAATAATATTGAAGAAGTTTTATTATCACTGTTGTGTTTAAAAACTTTGAAGTATGATGTATCTATTGTCCTTGAGCTCATTATCGCTATAGTAAAAGCATCTTAGATATTTGGAATAATTCTGTATTCTAAGCATAGACCAAAATTACTGTGTTATATATCTGGTCAGAGGTTTCCAGTTAAACAGCTGACATTTGGTTCATAGAGCAGTTTTCATTCTCAACATCTGTTTTCACTTGTGTATGAAGAAATTGAGTGGGAAAGAATGGGATGAAGATTGAAGTCCAGATTCCTCACTAATAAAAACAGCACATGCCATAATGGTCTTCCAACTGGACTTGTTAGCTTTTGCTGTTTACTATTATGTTCTTCTGGAACAGCAAGCTAGACTCTAAAACTAAGCAGCACAGAAAATTTGTTTATAGAAACTACATGCAGGACAATTTAAAATACAATAATTTTAGAAAGACACATTTGTTGGTTGACCTCTAATTCAGGCTTTCTGAATAAAACCCAGTAGTAGAAGTTAATGTCATCTGAATTTTTCAATGGTGTTTCTCTTTGACAAAACAAGATGCCATTACTACTCTTGTTTTTAACCAAGTATTTGCAATATCTAAGAGTAAAACATTTTTTTAATTGCTAAATATTTTCTAAGCACTTGTACAAAATTGAGCCCATGCAGCCTTTTAAAAATATTGATCCATAATTTTAATTATTTTTCCCTTGCTGAAGGTTTCTTTTTCAAATCATATTTTACCAATTATTTAAAGACACTCAAATGTTACATGGGTATCCATGTAGTACATTGCTTTTGTCACATAGATTAGTTTATTAAAAACATATCTGAAATGCAGTTTCATAGAGTTTCATCCCATTTTAACCTGATATATCTCCTTAGGCATTCTAAAGTTCTGAAATGCTCCACGTTGGAGAAGGCAGCAGTAGAACATAATTTTCTCAAAACAGTCCTTAAGCCGTTTAGAGATGGTTGAGTCTACATTTACTTTTTTAATGTAGCCATATTATGTTGACACAATACACTGACTTGTGAATAGCTGCACCCTTTTTTCTGTACTGTTTTAGACATTTTAATACCGGTTACTTGCTTCAGTTGCTGTATTCATTGGATTTGGATAATTACTGTACAACAAAAAAATTACACAAAACATTTCCTCCACTCCAAAAGATATATTTTTTGCTCCTGTTTTGTTTTCCTTTTCCTAGTAATACTCATTTCCCCTTTTTTCTTTTACATAGGGGAAAAAACATATCCAAGCTCAGTTAAACTACAGAGAATGGGAATCTTTTTATGTATTATGTATTCCGTTATGAGGCATTTAATTAATTCTATTTTTCAATTGTATTTTGAATTGCATGCATTGATATTCAGCATGATAAAATTATAATTAAATGGAGTGCTTTCTTAGAAATATAATTAAATCAGTTTTAACAGTATATTATGCTAATTGCTGAAACTTTGGTCTATATTGAATTCTATTGGCATGAAAAACATGTCAGACGTTTTGTCAAAACAGTGAATAAGTTTTGGAAGGACATGATGGCATGGTTTTGCAAATAATAACCTTTGTTAATAGACAACCTAACATATAGGAAATAAACTGTGGGTTGGTTGATTGTGACATTAGAGGAGGGCTGTGATATTAGAGCTGTTTAGCTGTCAAGTGGGAATATTTTTCCGACTTGGCCTCTCCCAATCTGTTGGTGATTGCAGCTTCCAAAATTCCCAATACATCTTTATATTTCCTTCATACTTTTTAATTTAGTTAAAGTTGTCTTTAGTGTTGATGTTCTAACATGTCAGGCTTTTGTTTGCAAGTATGATATATTTGTTAATATATGTTCTTGTTTTAGCAGGTACGAGAAACATAGTTTTATTGTATTTAAAATATTAGTGGTGTTTCTGAATATTAACTTCCATAGCTATTCTAAATCCATTTTGCATGCTTTCAACCAATAATACTGTCTTTGGATCATCTCAATTTTTTTCATGTTAACATTTTCTAAAAATGAAACTAATTATAGTCTCCCAAACAAGATAGCTTCTGGTGTACCCTCTGAAAGATGATTATATTGATATTTAATGCTTAACTTGGCAGTGTGACAGTCATTTTTAAAAACTATGTAGCTTTATGTTCTTATTATTCTCAACAATTATTTGGGAATTCTGTAAAATTGTACTGCAATACTAAGCTACTTTGATCACTGAAGCATAGTATCTGTTATATATATATTTCATTATATATTCTGCCTGTATCAGCAAGAAAATAACTATGATGATTGAAAGAAATCCATTGTTGATTATACAAGGGCCTAATCTATAAACATCAGAGAAATCCATAGGCATGTGACAGATATGGGAAAATTTAGAGGAAAAAATGACAACTTGCAGATTTCTGTAAGTACTGTCTTTAAGAGGGAGAAAATACTTGTTTGCAATAGCATATCATATTATGTGAGGTTTTCTCCCAACTATCGTGAACCTATGACTTTGGAAGGCTATGATTGTGCAAATAAAAATATTTCATATGCCACACCAATGATTATTACATGAGCAAACTTTTATTGAGTTAAACTTGTTTCTTCCATATCTTAATAATTTTGAGAAAAATACATTGAGGCTTTTATTTTGATTGAAACAGGTAAATAGCTCTAAAATAAGCTTCATTTAAAATGTATACTAATTCTACCAAATGTAATTTCATAGCAAATTGTAACATCCATTTATTTAACTGGGCATGTTAAATATACATTGTATGTTACCTCTGCAAACTAGAATTTGGATAAATTTGGATAATAAATATAGTAGAGAGAAGAGATAAATTGTGAGGTTGGGTTCCAGCTTTCTAGTCAGTACTGGCAAAAAATAATGAAGGTTGTCATTCAGAACATCTGGAGCAGTGTTTTTCAATCCTTGCATTTTAAGCTATGTGGCCTTCAACTTCTAGATGCTCTGGCTAGAGAATTCTGGGAATTGAACTCCACATGACTCAACGTTGCAAAAGTTGCTTTTCCAGTTTTTAGTAGAATAATCATTTTCCTTGACAGTTTCTGAAAGGAAATATACAGAAAGAATAATTTGTGTGTGATGTTAACAAGAATTTAGTGTGAAGCTTTTTAGAGAAAAACATTTAGATTCTACAGAGCAAGCCTTGGCATAAAGATGCTCTACGTTTTTGCCAGATCAGCTTTAGAAACATGATTTGAGAATAACCAGATGAGTATATAGGCTTGAACACTTTTTAAAAGCAATTCCCCCTCTCCCCCCTGGTATTCATGCTATTTGATTTCTGATAATTTTTCCAGTTTTAAAAATGTCATAAATTAATCTGTGTGTTCCAAGTCATCATCACCCAGTTTGGAACAATTCCATGTCTGCTGCCAAGTTTGGCTTGTAACCCTACTAAAAGCTAAGGGAACAAATAAAATGAAGCAAACATTTTGCATGAAATTGGATCTGATTATTCTTTTTTTCCTCTTTCCACTGATTTCAGAGCTATAGCCTGTTCTAATAAAAGTCCATGTAAAGCCCTTTATATGCATTTTAATGGGACTTTTCACATCTGCCTGTCACATCCTCTATGGATAACTCTAAGCATTCCCTATTTTCCTTCAATCCCCATTTTTATATGTATATGTTGGTTTGAAACCTTGGGACACTTTAGCTACCTACAGTAATAGCATTCGACTTGTCCCCCCTGTTCCTCCAGGAAAGGATGTTCTTCAAAGGCTTCTTTGGAAAAGTAAGTTTAATGATTCATTGTGTTTGTGCTGTAAGGAGTTACATCCATAGTATAGCATTGTGATATGTATGAGATCCTACGAAATGAATGGCAACAAAACCTGTCTCTGGGAGCTTGTAACAGGTTTTCCGTTCACCCCTCTCTCAAAGGTCTCACATTATCATAGATTCTGGTCCAGCTAGAATCTTGGGACTATAAAATTTAGAATTATATTTGTGATTTATATTAAGTAAAAAGTAATTTCAGAATTAATGAATGACCCACTTATTGTTCAAGAGTACTGATGTTTCCAGCTCTTATTAGTGTATACATTTAAAATTTTCATCCTGTCTTTTCATAAGGTGACCATCAAGATAATTTAAGTGCAGATGTTCATTTGGAAAAAATAAGTATTGAAACAAAGCAGAAAAAAAAAGGAATGGCAGACACAGTGCAGCAAAATTAACAGTAATTAAGAATGGTGATTTTAGTTCCACATTGCATCACATTTAAGGGGTGTAATACCACAAATATCATGATATTACTCTTGATTCAGTGGCTAAATCACATAAAACCATAGACAGTCATTAAAAGATGAACTCTGATGCGCCATTCAGTAAGCAAATATGTTCAGAAGACAGAGTTGAAACCAGTTCATTGGAATTGCAAGGAAAAAGTATTGGGCCAAAGATTAAAAAGAATTTTGCATGGATGTGAGTTGTTTTAACAAAAGACAAACTGTTTCAAAACTCTTAGCTTTTGAAAATAAGAAATCCAAGTTCAAAAAAAGTTTGAAATAAACTTAACTCTTAAAATAACTCTGAAATAAATCTGAGTGATGCCCTTCTGTGACTAAAAGTGTTTCCTTTATTTCACCTTATCTGTGGTTAAGTAACTTTTGTTAACATCTGTGGTGACTATTATATTCTACTATAAAATTGTAATTCCTTTTTGGAGCAGAATATTTTACCTTAGTAGTAAGACACTTTTAGATATTCAACTGACTTCACATAATTATTTTGTAATCCTTAATAACCCTCTCTATATGAAAGTCCAATTTTATCCTTATTTTGCAGATAGAAGCTATGATTGCTTGCTTAATGCTACTTTAATTAAATCATGACAGAGGTGAAGTTTGAAGGGAAGATAGCATGATTCCTAGTTTACTATTTTCATAGCTACAAAAATCAAAGCCATCCAATATTTGAAGCTTAAGCTTTGGCATGATTAATGATGAAGACATTTTACTACATAATTAAATGAAAAATCATAGTACAATTATGGCCAGAAAGGCAGAATATAAATGGAAAAATTAAATCTTTTTATAAATCTATATGTTATGATGCATATAACAATCTTTTACCATACATGTTTAGTCTTAGACTAAATTTTAAAGCTGTAGATAGGTTTACAGCTCTAACGATGTACACTAGGTAAAAAAGCAGATGAAACAACTATTGAATATTCTTTTTTACTGCTGTAAAAAAGTACCAAATTAACAATATTTTGGACACTGATCTACTAAGTTACATAAGCTGAGAACTTAGCAAAACATACCATATAAAAACATGGCTGAGATAACCTTAGCTGTATTTATTATTACATAAGCAAATTAGGTTATACAGGACAGAAGGTGAAAACTGAACAGTCACTAATCAGTGAGAAATATATTTCTCTACAAAGAATGGTGAATGCAGATAATCAAACTTTTCTTTTGCAGCTGTGCCTTCCCATTATCATTTCTGGTGCATTCCTTATTATAATTTGTATTTGTACTGATTTCTAAAAGGCCAGTCTTGATTATGGATTTGTGTATTTATTTCAATTACTTTAGCTGTCCACCTCACATTCATGATTTTGGACAGTTTACAACAATTAAAATAGATGACAGCATAAAAACAATTCACCAATGTAATTATATCACTGACAGGAAGCTTCCAGTCAGTAACTCACATCTCTTCTACAGAGTTACTGTGTGAATGCGATGGACAATATGTACTTCCTTGTGCACTTTAAGAAAAGACAGAATAAAAATTTACCTAATCTGGAAAGACCATTGGTATTTCTGGAAGGATAGTTTATATGTTTTAAGTAAGTTCATAAAAGGTGGGATGGGAAAGGCAGGGTTTTAATTTCCTTACTTATAGAAATATCCATATATCTGCAAGGATTACCTTCTATTACCAATTAGCTTAAAATAAAAGTAAGGCAGTAGAAGTGCTTATATCTAACATGAACATAATTTAGTAGGCTAAATTATGATAATGTTAAAGTTAATGGCAGTGTTATGCATAATTCCTTTGAGAGGAACTTGGGTGGAAAGTTGAGATAATGGAAAAATGAGAACGTTCACTACTAAAAGTTGGAAGGTGGAAAGCTACTTGTGATGTAACTCCTTAAGCATCAGAGTTAACTGATGGTTTATTTGGTTTTAAATAGGTAAAGAATTTGAGTTTGAATTCTTTGCCTTTATATGAATTTTTTTAACCCACTTGACTCATCCTGTTCTTTCCCCTTCCTTTTGCATTGTGTTTTTAAAAACTGGCTTCAGCTTGGTTCTCTGGAGCTCTTGCTGTTTGATCTTAATATCTGGCTTTGGGCACTCCTGCTGGAGTTGGATATCATCTCTATGACTTTTGTGCTTCTTGGAAAGAGGAAATCTGTTTGTTTAACAGCCTAGCAATAATCCTTTTTTTCTCTTTTTTCCTTCCCCGCAAGAGTGGAAAGAAGGCAGTTAAAGCAGTCCTATGGGTTTCAGCAGATGGACTCAGAGTTGTGGACGAGAAAACAAAGGTTAGCTGCTGTTTGGTTTTGAGTCAGCATTGATTAAACAAAATGTTGTCTGAGCCTTTCATATAAGTCAATACAAATGTTTATTTTGTCTTTTGATATCTTCAGTGAATAAGTATATGCCTGAACTCATAAAAGCAATAGGGTAAACCAATCCTGATATTAAAGAAACATTAAACTGCTAAACACTTGGTTTAATGGATCTGGGTTTAATGGATATGATAGGAAAAAAATCCTACAAAATTCCACAATTGGCTGAATTAGCGAACTACTAATAAATCATGATGCAGAAACTACAGTACTTGTGCTGGGTTTGTGTAGAATTTAAAGCCAAAATCAAATATTTAATATTATAGTAGAACTTAGCACAATATTTGAATTCAATCTATGTTAGTTATCATCTCATGAGACATTCTGCTAAAACCAAGATATTTTATAGCTGTAGTATTCTCTTAAGATATCCAGCCAAAAATCAGAAGCTTAGATTGGAAAGAATTATTCTGGGCAATTCTATGTTGACTGTGAGTACAGGTAGTCCTCGACTTACAACAGTTCATTTAGTGACTGGTCAAAGTTATATCGGCTATGAAAAAAGTGACTTATGACCGTTTTTCACACTTATGACCATTGCAGCATCCCTATGGTCACATGATCAAAATTCAGATGCTTAGCATCATATTTGGTTCATATTTATGATGGCTGCAGTGTCCTGGAATCATGTGATCCATTTTTGCGACTTTCTCTCAAGCAAAGTCAATGGGGAAGCCAGATTCACTTAAGAACCATGTTACTGATTTAACAAATGCAATGATGCATTTGCATTCATTAATAATTGTTAAGTGAAAGTCATAAAATGGAGTAAATACACTAAAGAAATGTTTCACTCCGCAACATAAATTTTGGGCTCAATTGTGATTGTAACTTGAGGACTACCTGTAATTCTTATATTGTTTTCAAGCTGCTTAAAGATTGATATCCCTATAATTTCCTCTAGAATATTCCTGAGTGTGGTTGTTAAAATAACCAATATATAATTTTCTAGATTTTTATTTTTTTTCTTTTGAAAAAGGAGATTTGCCCCTGCAGTCATCTAGTCCTTTTCTTTTCTTCCATGATTTCTCAAATATAATACAGAAAGGTTTGACCAGACCATAAACACATTACTTCAGTTCATTTGAATGTAATGGAGATTTAAACATTCAAAATAAATAGGTGTTCCCTGACCATTTTGTATCGGTCCCAAAATTAAATGATTCTTTTCACAATTGTCTTGTAGAACACATACTTTCCTGTTAGAGAAGAATGAGTCAGAATAGGATTTGAGTAGCTTAGCCTTTTTTCTTTGTTACCTTATTCCCATTTTGCTGCCTTCAGTGAGCAGATGGCATGCTGATCTCTTTTTCTTTTTAATATCAGAAGAAGCTCTTTTTGTTTTTCTTGGCATCACCGATCTCAGCTGATAACTGTGTCCCCCATTGCTACTATTATATGCTTCTTTGAAAGAACTTCCGTTTGCCTTTGGAGAATATTGGCTACATTTTCTCCTTGGCTGGGAGGCAGTAAAGAGACATTAACTGCAACTTTTATTTGTTCCTCTGCCTATTTTAAATTAAATTAAATTTGTGTTTATGGTGTGTATATATCTAAACTTTGGTGTATAAAAAGCTTTGCTTATATAGATTTCTTAGCAAGTGTGATACTTCTATAACACACATTGCAACTCCACCTCCTTTTCTAATAATGCTTCTGTTCATTTTGAACCAATTACATCCTTCAGTTACTGTATTCCCGTAGTATAAGTCATCCATCCTGGTCCCCATTATTTCTATGAAAACTTATTTTATTAGAAGATAAGTTTGATCTTATGTATTTCTTCTATGCTAAGCATTAGTGCAGACATGTTGAGGTTGAAAGCTAATGTTTTTTTTCATTGTTGCTTAATATGTTACTTTCGAGCAACATTGCTAGCTTCTTCTATAAATAAGAGATGTATAAACTGTATTGATAAAAACATTTACCTGTATTGGGAAAACATTTTTGTTTTCAAAGAGAAGTTGAAAAACATATTGCTATGGTATTCCAAATTCCTGGAATGACTTGAAATATATTGTCCTTTTTTTTAAAGGATCTTATAGTTGATCAGACAATAGAGAAGGTCTCCTTCTGTGCTCCAGATAGGAATTTTGACCGAGCATTTTCTTACATATGTCGAGATGGTACTACCAGACGTTGGATATGTCATTGCTTTATGGCTGTAAAAGACACGGTAGGTCTCCTTTTTATTTGATAAAGAGTCGTATATCATGTACAAATCAATACTGGGTGGGGAATGTTTCCGGGATTTTAATTCAACTTTAGTATATAAATTATACAAAATTAAAAATGCATATTTTTTGTTTGTTGGAAACTTGTATTATGGCCTTGTCTGGTATATCAATTGTATGTTCACCACCCAGAGTCCTAATTTATTGTGGCAGTTTATAAATGCAGTAAATAAAGAAAGCCCATTCATAAATCTTATGGATTTGAATCTAAATACCAAATTTTTCAGACTATAAGATGCATATTTCCACCCAAAAAAAGTGGGTGGAAATGTCTCTGTGTTTTATAGACTGAATACAGATCTGCAAAGTGTTCTTGGGGGCTGGGGAGGGCAAAAACAGGACGTGCGGAGGCAAAAAACTATTTTTTTTCTTGTTTTCCTCCTCTAAATCTAAGTGTGTCTTATAGTTCAAAAAATACGGTATATTAAATTGCTACGGATTGTAACAGTCCAGAGCATATGTTGATACAAATGAGGGACTTCATCTACTTGTGATGTACAAATTATTTAAAATTTGTAAATGTGACTGATTTTTATAACAATATTTATAGTAGGTATTTGGACAACATATTTTAATGTCATAAGTAAATGAAAGTATTCAGTCTTCTTTTCTCCAAATGGTTAAAATCATGTGATTTAAAACTGGTTTCATTTGTTGCTCTGAACCTTTTTGGTTGGATTTTACACAAAAAGGTTGATTATATGGCGTGCCAGCTATCATTTGGCAATGGTTGGGTGGTTTCTGGTTTCATTTCTAATTAATGTGAGATCTTTTTTCAGGGAGAGAGGTTGAGTCATGCAGTTGGCTGTGCATTTGCAGCATGTTTGGAGCGAAAGCAAAAGAGAGAAAAAGAATGTGGGGTGACAGCCACCTTTGATGCCAGTAGAACCACTTTCACAAGGGAGGGGTCTTTCAGGGTTACTACGGCAACTGAACAAGCAGAAAGAGAGGAAGTCATGAGACAAATACAAGACATCAAAGGTAATAAAATACAAATCTCGCCATTTGGAGTATAGACTGTATTGTTGAATTCTTTCAAATGTTATAGATATTTGCAGGCCATATAAAGTGTCAATGAGATGTTCAACTATACTGCCAGGTGTAACAATCATAATGTATTTAACAAGCATTTCTTCATGTTCTTGAAGATGTAGCAAATTTCATTGTTTTTATATGTTTCATTGTGTTTATATGGTTGTTGTTTTCTTCATTTCTACACTTCATCTTTCTGGAAACTCCTGTGTCTCACCCAGATATGGAGAAATATTTCTTATCTTGTTAAAACGTGGGTGTCACGTTTACCAAAATGGCAATGAGCTACTACTATTTTACTGAAAAATCTTGAATATAATCTGATACCTACAACATCTACCAGTGTGTAATTCAGTCAGTCTTTAATCTCCATATGAAAATAGGACCCAGAATAGATTTTGGATCTCATGTCTTCATAAAGCACTTTTTATCATATCATATATAGTCTGAAAAAGGGTTACATAGAACTCAAAAGCTTGTCCATGGTTATGTGTTGATTCTACAAAAATTAGCATCCTATGAGAATTTTAATTGTTTTCCACGAACCAATACTATTTTCTTTTTTGGCTAGTTTTGAGAAAATTAATTATAGCCAAAAGAGCAATAGGATAATGAGAATTATTAAATTGGCCTCAGGAATAAAACATAAATATGTTTTTATATATTTTGCACATAGAAGTTCGTTATTTATCACAAAGAAATAGAATAATTAGAGTTTGCCTTTTGAGTATACATTAGAGAGGGAAAAATGTTTTTGATTTTATATTGTTCTGAACATAGTTCTGTATGCCTAATCCCATGTTGTCAAATAGTGAAGAAGAATCACCCGCATTAACGGTTTCCAGTATTTGTGACCTGATGATCTTGGGAAAAAATATATGGCCAATCTGTTTTGTAAAGACCAGAGTATTTATTTAAAAAGTTCAAGCCAAGTAAAATTTGAGTACCTCTCATGGTTCTCGCTACAAAATAGCGTGCAATCTATTTAGCTGATTCTTCTTTCATCGTGTGTGATATTTCTGGTGCATGCCCAGGCAGGAAAGGCAAAGTTAGAGTTGGCATTGGAGCTTGGTATTTTCCAATCCTCATTTAACCTTCTGATACCAACCTCTAGGTGTAAGCTTTATAAATTAAGTAGAAAAACAAGACAGGTTACAGTCGTTATATACATTTTGATGATCTCTATATACTATGGAACATATCATACTTTGTTATTTTTAAATAATTAATATGTATGATTGCAAAGCAATATGAAAAGCAGTATTCCTCTTCATTGACAGGAAAAAAAGGCTAGACATTGTTGTCCGATGAAAATACAGTATATAAAGCTAAGGGCAACATATTCATATTTTCCTATTCATGTGCATTCCGTGGTATGATGCACCATGGATCAAAATATATAACTATAGGAAATGTCTAAATAGAAGTCTAAAGGACCAGTTGTAACATGTACTGTACCTCAGGATGAAGGAATTTGCTGCTTTCTGATCATGAAATGAATTGGCAGCAGCAGATTGAAAAGAAATACATTGCAGGCCTCAAGTTATAGCTGAAAACACATTGAACAGGTTCCAGTGCAGTACCTCGGACATTTGAAACCAATTTTCTAAATGTTTAGGCCTTGAAATCATTGTTGCTGATAGTCACAAACTCTGCCACCTGAAATCTGAAAAGAAAGGCCTGACCAACAGTTTCTAGAACTGTTGTAAACCCAAATCTGATTTTTATCTCAGTTATACAAATGAAGAATGAAGTGCCCATATTCAGCCATGTATACTCCTTTCAGTTTGGGGCTACGAACATAAACACTTAGTAGCACATGACAACTCTTTAAAAAATAAATCCTATGTATACTTTTTTGCCCCTTGAGATAAGAATGTTTAATTTATAGTTGAAATGTTAATTAGATAATAAATTAAATCATTGAACTGTATTTGCCTTATGTTAAAGATGTAAAGACTAAATAAGCCAGAAGCTATATTTTGCATCAAGAATGTACTTTTTCATAAACTAAAAGAATTTTTTTTTAAAAAATCATGCTCTTCATTTTTAAATATTTCGTTACAGTTGAAACAGATGTGAAAACAACTGCTTCAAGTGTTGTACCTGGCAATACGGCTCCCTCTCCAGGTTCACCCACTTCTCCTACTGCTGAAGTTGCAACTTCTGCTGAAAAAGAATCTGGCAATCCTCATGCCATCCCTCGACGACATGCGCCTATTGAGCAGCTTGCCAGGCAGGGGTCTTTCCGAGGTTTCCCTGCTCTTAGCCAGAAGATGTCTCCATTTAAACGCCAACTTTCTCTACGAATCAATGAGTTGCCCTCCACAGTGCAAAGAAAGACTGACTTCCCTGTAAAAAACTCAGGTAGTTATCCAGTCTTTCTTTCCCAAATTCTGTTTTGGGTATGTCTGCATTTGAGAGAGAACAAATGTTGGTTTGATTCTCTTCAGAACTTCTATGTTTCTCGTTTGATATGTCACTACAAGGTGCCATTATATTGCTGGTTTTATGACCTCTGAGTTGTAATATTAAATTAGAAACTGATAGGTTTCTTCTAAATATAATCAGAATTTCTAGATAACATCACGTATCACCAAACATGGGTTTGATATCTATATTCAAAGCTTATTGACAGTGGTTAATTACCTTTGAACTAGAAGGAGTCCACATAGTCAAAAACATTTTGGCTTTGATCGCCATATCTTGAGTAATACATATTTGCAGTGGTTAATGAGTTAAAGGCCTAGCTGGTGCAAGTGAAAGTTGTGCAGCTTTGATAATTATTTTGATATTTAATATGGATGTAAGTACTCTGAGAAACTGACATAAAATCAAAATAATTGTAACCTTCGTGCTCATTCCCCAGATTTATTTATTTTTGTTCTTGACTTCTTAGGTTTTCAGAGGATAGAAGTAGTTTTTCTTAATCATGGAAAAAAAGTTCAAAGAACGACTTTGTGAAAAAGCAGGAAGGTGCCTTTGTATTACGCTTGGCCATATCTGTGCAAACTTTTCTTCTTTTTCTTCTTTCAGTTCCTGAGTCTGAAGGAGAAGTCGATAGCATTAGTTCATTGTGCTCCCAGATTACAAATGCCTTTAGCACACCATCTGAGGATCCTTTCTCATCTGCTCCAATGACGAAACCAGTAACAGTGGTTGCGCCACAGTCGCCAGCTTTTCAAGGTGTGTGGCCTCTAAACTTGGATGCATGTGATACTTTTTATATGTGCAAATGCTGTTTTTCTTTTGTGTGCTGGCAATGTAATGTTTTAAACCATGTTGCAGCTTTTTTGTTTGCATCTGGAATCATTCTGTTTTAACTAAGTTATTTGCTTGTGAGCTACTTACTTGTATGTGAAATTCCTAGAAAGTCAAGGAAATATTGAGAACAGTCAGTTACATGCTAATAATAGAAAAAAAATTAAAAGAGAAGGTCACATCTTTCAGAAGTTACATATAAAACATTATTATGTAAGAAATTATGCAATTACCCAGTTTCCAGTCTCTGGAATCTTAAACAGAAGGATGGATGAATATAAAATAAATATAAACCTACCTGTTGCTTACTTTAAAAAGAACACAAAGGCTCTAAAGCTGAATAGATGTCCTCCGCTTTGATATTAGGTAACAATCTTTATGTCTTTCTTTGATATCTTCTAAATGAGATGCAACTTGTACTCAAATCTTTGCGACAGTAACTATCTCACCTTTTGTTTTAAATAATGAAAGGCAACTGCTGATGGTTGAAACAATTTTATTTTGCCAGAATATCGATAAGGCAGGATGTTTCAGCCCACCACTTTGTCCTTTTAAACTTGCTGTGAATAAAGTCCTTGCTTCTAAGTCCACAAAACATTCTTTAAAATATTAATAAATATCCAAATTGTCTTCCAAATGGATTAACAAAAATGTGTGAAATAAAAAAAAATGCTTGTAGAATAATAGTGGACAAGCATGACTAAGTGCTTGATGTATGTTGCATGCTGGCAAAACCATGTGTTATTTTCAGCATTCCACTTGTGTGCATGCCTTGCATGAATTAACAGCATTGATGTTGTCTGCTCCAATTTTTAGTCAATGGCATTGCCTCTGCCTTCCATGTGTTTGCTGATAAACCAGCTCAAACTACTATAGCATCTACAGCAATACCACTTCGTGAATCCAATCCCTGGGCTCAGTCCCCTGCTGCTCCAGCTGTTGCTAAAACTGGAGCTGTAGCTTCTCCTTCTGGTAAGACTGGGCACTGATCTTGGTGTGTTACTTTTAGAAGCTTAACATTTGTGATGCTGGATTTGAAAGACTTTGATCTGATCTAACAAAATGGACCTTAAGTTTTTTTTTTTAAATCCAGAACCACAATTGAGGGAAAGTAGAAGAACTGGACATTTAGATGTAGTATTTTTTTAATGTGAATGCTAAATTAGTGGGCGGATAGGTAAACAATATAATTAAATAAATAAATAGCATATTAAAGCTTACTAGAAGAAAAGGCTTGTTTCAGTAACCAGTAGCTTTAATGTAAAAAGATGGCTCTTCACAAAATCAGTGGTTTAATGTTATAAATTAGCACTTGGAGTAATTAATATTCTAATGTAAGTATATAAGATGATTTAGAAAACTATTTGAGGATCCAACTCTTAAGATTTTTTTTTGTTTAAATCAAAGTGATACATGTTTCTAACAGACAGTTAGAAAGCCATACAGTTTTCTGCCATGGAAGATTTAGTATTTTTCATGTATTTTTATTCATTTAAGCAAAAGGTGCAAGGACTATTTCACACGATTCTACCAAATTCCCACAGAATTTAATTAACCATCCAGTCCCTGCATATTCGTCTCATATCTCCAGTATAATTTCATGTTTTTTTACCTGAGGCCTTGTATCCAAATTGGATTATGCACATTTCTGAGTGCCTGGAATTTCTGACTGAGGGATGAAGAGTATAGTTTATGTGTTATTGTAGATCAGTTGACTTGGCTAACAGTCTTCCTTTAGGTCTAGGACATTAGAATGAGAAGCTGGACGTTGAAATCGAAAAGATGGAAGCAAACCCATAACTTGTTTAATTAAATGCCCAGTTCTATTTTAAGTTTTAAAGTCTTTGTCAACATAACTGGAATTTCATGCATAACACCAGTTAAAGTGTGTTAATTATTGTTATGGACTCTTTACTACTGACTGGCAATAGGAAACTAGCTATTCTACATCTGATGGTAGTTAAAAGCTATTTCAATTCTTCATCAAATTGTTCTGAAGAAGGGGAAGATAATATCTTGCTGAGGTTATATTGTGTTCTTAATGTCTTTTCACAGGTGCTGACTGGAGTGCCGACTCAGGAGATGCCTCACCAAATCTGTTCCAGGCAAGCCACAGACGTACTCCTTCAGAGGCAGACCGCTGGTTGGAAGAAGTATCTAAAACTGTCCGGTCACAGCAGCCTCAGGTGCAGTCCCAGCCTCCAGCTCCTCAGCCTCTCCTCCAGCCTCCTGCGGTGGTTCCTCAGGCAGCACCAGCTTTTCCAGGCGGCACCTTCATTGCACCTCCACCAGTGCCTATTGGGGTGGTGCAGCCCATGCAGCCTACATTTATCCAGGCTCAGCCTTATGCTGTCGCGAATGGAATGCCCTATTCAGCTCCCAGTGTAACCATGATTGGAATCACCCCTTCCCAGATGGTAGCCAATGTCTTTGGCACTGCAGGTCACAGTCAAGTGTCCCACGCTCACCAATCACCTAGTCTTATAAAGCAGCAGACATTTCCTCAATATGAAACGAATAGCGCTACTGCCAGTCCTTTCTTTAAAGCCCCTGCCCAGCAGCTCAATGGCTCTGCTGCTTTCAATGGTGCGGACCCTGCCAAGTGGCCCACAGAGGACAAACACGTGCTTCCCCCTGGAGCTGGCCAGCAAGTGGATCCATTTGAAGCACAGTGGGCAGCACTGGAAAGTAAATCAAAACAACGTACTAATCCATCTCCAACTAACCCCTTCTCCAGTGAATTACAGAAGACATTTGAGATAGAACTTTAAGCAGTCCTGTGGCTTGTACTTCATCTCTGTGTATGTGTGTGTTGGCATTGGATGTAAGAGTATACCGGGGGCAGCATTTTTAAATTGCTCATGTCCCTCTCTTTGGAATTAGGTTGGGGATAGAGAGAGGGGACACTCATGGAAAGAGGCTCCTAAATCCAGTCTTTTGGGGTATAATCCAGGAAACATACCCCTTGCCACCTGTTTGGGAATTTGAATGGCAAAAGGAATCTGAAAAGGGCTGAAGAAGGGAGTTGAACCTGAAGCCTTTTTTCCACAGAAACTTCAGGAAACCTCACAAGCTGAAAAGCAAATAACTCACCACTATCTTAAGAATGTGTCTACCTTCCTGTGAATGGCCCGTTTCCCTTGGGGCGAAAACTGAAGTTAGGGAATCATGACACAGTAATGAATAGGCTGGTGGAGAAAACCTGCGAGCTGCTCTCAGAATATGCTATCAGTGGGAAAAGGATGAGCTTCCATTTCAAGTAATTATATATATAGAATAAAGCCAAAATCTTTATTTTTATGCATTTTAGATTATTTTAAATAGTTCTAGTTATTAAAAGTTGAATGAGTTGTAAGTAATCTTGCCAAAGTTATAAAAGGGTTGGATGTAAAATTGTACATAAGATTGATTTATCACTGATTCTTACAGTCAGTAATATGGGAATAGGGTAGGGAGCAGAGTTCCTAGCTTGTCCCTCTCTGTATCATTGTAAGTAGCATATTGCAATTACAATCATGAATCATGACCATTTTTTTTTTTAAATCATCGTAGTGTAAGAACAGTATTGTCTTGGTTTGAAAACAATTGGTAAGTTTTATCTTTTTTTAAGCAATCAAACTACATATTAGAGTTCATATAAGTTCTTTCATGTACTGCTGCAGTTTATTTGTCTTACATCTCTTTTAACACTACTGTGACAACTGTAATTATATTTACAATCAGGTCTACTTATGAACCCATTTTAGATGCATTAAATAGAGTTTAGATTTTTTTAAAAATGCTTTTCCCATTATTATATGTGAAAGCTTATAGCTAGACTACAGCTATTCCGTGTCTTTCCTCTGGCAAATCATGAAGTCCATCTCATTTTTAATTTTACTCTTAAAACTTGGCCTTACAAGCAAATGTAAGTTATATATTTGTACTGATGATTTATAATCTGCTTTAACAGAAATAAATGTTGGTAGTAGATTATGTGTCTTTCTCAACAGGTTTCCTTGTTGTTTTCCTGCAACCAGTTTGATCTCCATTTCATTTGGTGTATAGATCACCAAATTTTAAATGTTTGATCTATATATCTACAGGGCAAGATATATACTCCCATTTGTATCTATTGCTTAAAGCAAGAATTGCAACTTCTGGAATTTCAGCTTGCTTTTATTTTGAAATTTGTATTATATTTCTTATGTCCCCAGAAGAATGTGGTTCCTACAAATTGCCACATTTCCCATTAAGGGATTATCACCATATTATTCAGAAATAGCCCTGAAAAACTTTGTATTTGTTCTAGAGCATTGTTCATTGTCTAGAGCCATAAACTGGTTTTGCTCAGTTTTAGTGTGTCTTAGTACATAATGGAACTTAATGGTATTGCTATTTAAAGTTACAGTACTTAAGTGGTTTGTTTCAGTACAAAAGCATGCTTACTCTAAAACAAAACTACCTCAAATGTAAAGTGCATGTATGGTGGATGTATGAATTTGGACTATGCCATACTGCACTTGAGTAAAAATCCCTTTCACTCTTTTTGTCCTTGGTCTATTCATACCTTTTGCAAATGTAAATGCATGGAATTCTCATAAAGCTGCCACATAGACAATAATTGAATATTGTCAATGAAACATTTCTGTAGAGCCTAAATAAATTCCTATTGGGATCAGAGGCAAGAATTTCCATAACCCAGTAATTTTTGTACAGTGAATGGACAGTTACTAACTTATACATACAAGTCCAAATATTTTAAGGCATTACTTCTGTTGTAGAAAAACTTTTATAGAACCAGGGTTTATTTTGGGACTAGGGAAAATGGCTTCTTAGAATATGCATTCCTTGTGGGGATTGTTGTGTGGAATGAATGAACAAATAATGATCAATGGTTAATTATTTGTTATTAAAGAAGGCATAATTCTATTTATACAATTTTATCAACAAGAAATTGTTGATTCTATCTATATAATTTTATCAACAAGGAATTGTTGACAAGAAATAACAAGCACGAAAGTGCTTCTCTCAGATATACATTCAACATTAATTAGCAATAACAAGTGCATCAAAAGCTGCTTTGCTACTTTACCATTTCTCTTTAACATTATTAAATAATAATACTGGTATTTCCCGGTTATGGGAATAGATTCCAATGTGACCCAGATTTTGAAAAAGGGATTGGGAAGCGATGAACTATAGTAGATATAAAAAAATCCATATACCTCTGTTAAAATGCCCATTGTTTGAGATGTAAAAAAATCAGACTAAGATAAATCACTTAAGAATTTTTTCCACCTTTAATATAACATATGACCTGTACAATTCAATTGAAAAAGAAATTGAAATATTTTAGGGGGGGGGGGGAAATAACAAAAATACAACAATGTGGTTGTATAAGCGTGCATGCCCTTTGATACTTTGTTGAAGCACCTTTTATTTTATGACAGCATTCAGTGTTTTGGGATAAGAGCCCATTGGCATGGCATATCTTGCCTTGGCAATCTTTGCCCACTCTTCCTTGAAAAGTACTCCCAATCTGTCAGATTGTGAGAGTATATATTCTGTACACAGCCCTCTTCAAATTTTCAATGGGATTCAGGTCTGGGCTATAGCTGGGCCTTTCCAAAACTTTGATCTTTTTTTGATTAAGTTATTCTTATGTTGATTTGGAGGTGTTCACTTTGGGTCGTTTCCATGCTGAAAGGTTAAATTCCTTTTTATCTTTACCATTTTAGCAGAGGCCTGCAAGTTTTGTGCCAAAATTGACTATTAACTTGGAATTGATAATAATTCCCTCCACCTTGACTAAAATCCCAGTTCCTGTGAAAAAAAGCAACCCCAAAGTATAATACTGCCATCGCCATGCTTCACTGTGTGGTGTACATTTGGTGATGCACATTGTTGTTCTTGTGCCAAACATGCTTTTTTTGGATTATGGCCAAAAATTTCAGCCTTGGTCTCATCACACCATAACACAGTTTCTACATGCCTTTTGTCAGATTTGATGTAGGTTTTTGCAAAATGTACTGTAGCTGGGCTTGGATTTTTTTCTTTGTAAGAAAAGTCACCCATCTTGCCTCCTTACCCTGATATGAAGAATACAGGAGATTGTTGTTACATGTAATACACAACCAGTACTAGCCAGAAATTCATGTGGCTTCTTTATTGTTGCTATAGGCTGTTGCTTAGCAGCCTCTCAGACTAGTTTTTTTCTTGCTTTTTCATCAGTTTTGGAGGGACAGCCAGTTCTTGGTAATATCATTGTTGTGCCATATTTTCTCCAGTTGTTGATGACTGTCTTCACTGTGTTCCATAGTATATCCAACACCTTGGAAATATTTTTGTACCTTTCTCATGATATCTTTCAGCAATGAGATCCCTTTGATGCTTTGTAAGTTCTTTGCAATCCATGGCTTTTGCTGTAAGAGGCAACTGAGTAAATGTCAGAAAAATCCTACTAGAACAGCTGAACTTTATATGGGCTTGATCAGAGTCAATTTAATTGATGGCAGGTGTTCATTGACTACTATTTACCATTAGTTTGAATGTGATTGGTTAATTCTGAACATGGGCACAGCTCTATTTATAAGAGGGTGTGCATATTTGTGCAACCATGTTATTGTATGTTTTTTAAAATTATTTTTCACCCTAAAAATTTTCAGTTTGTTTTTCCATTGAATTGTATGGCTTATATGTTATATTAAAGGTGGAAAAAAATTCTGAAGTGATTTATCTTGGTCTGACTTCTTTTACATATCAGAAACCTGGCATTTAACAGGGGTGTGTAGACTTTTTATAGGCATTGCACCTGATCTTTAATTTCTTGTAGCTTCTGTTCCAAGAAAAATAATTGAAAATACCATTTAAATGCATAGAGGAATGGAGCCTTGCTGTAAAATAATCTGCATGGCTTCTGCAAAAGCAATCTTGCCTCACCCAAAATTTTGTTGAGATTGCTCAGTCAGCAGTCATGGAATTTTTTTAGTTGGATTTGCAACTGGGGAAAGATTGAAGGAAAAATAAACTGGCAATATTCACATTGCTGAGAGGTGCGGTATATAATGGGACCCTTAGGAATCATGTTGTGACTGATTTTTTTAACAGATCTGGAATGTTAAGTACATGTATTTGTTGTGAGACAAAAGCATTATGTACTGGTCACTATACTAGAGGCATGATATTGTAGAATTTAAAAATATACAGAAAAGCACAACCAAAATGATCAAGAGGATGGATCAGCTTTGCTATACAGAAGGACCACAATAATTGTGGCTGTTTTGCTTGAATGAAAGCAAGATTTAATAAAGATATATAATTAATTCATGGTGTGGATAAGGTAGCGAAATATTTTCCCTTGCTTCAGATCATTCCATTTATATAAAAAATAGGGAGACTTGTAACTTTTTCACACAGTACATATATTATGTGCACAATTATTAGGCAAATGAGTATTTTGACCATATAAACTTCAATTCAATTCAATCCTTTATTGTCAATGTACAACATATGTGCAGCGAAATTGAGTGAGCCTCTAAACTTGAATGCTTAGTCATATAAGCATACCAGGTGATGTGTATTTGTGTAATGAGGGAGGGTGTGGCCTAAGGAGATCAAAACCCTATATCAAGGTGTGCATAATTATGAGGTAGCTTCTTTTCCTCAGGCAAAATGGGCCAAAAAAGAGATTTAACTAACCTTTTAAAGTCAAAAATTGTAAAAAGTCTTTCAGAGGGATGCAGCACCCTTGAAATTGCTAAGATATTGGGGTGAGATCACAGAATTATCAAACATTTTGTTGCAAATAGTCAACTGGGTGACAAGAAACGGGTTGATAAAAAAAGATGCACATTAACTGCCCAAGATTCAAGCGTGAAGCTATCAGGAACCTATTATCCTCCAGTGCTATTATATTTCAGAATTGCAACCTATCTGGAGTGCCCAGAAGTACAAGGTGTTCAGTGCTCAGAGACATTGCCAAGGTAAGAAAGGCTGAAACCTGACCACCACTGAACAAGACACATAAGTTGAAATGGCAAGACTAGGCCAAGAGATATCTGAAGACAGATTTTTCAGACAGATAAGAGTGACTCTTGATGGACCCGATGGATGGACCCATGGTTGGATCAGTAACAGGCACAGAGCTCCACTTTGACTCAGACCACCAGCAAGGTGGAGGTGGGATACTGATATGGGCTGGTATTATGAAAGATGATCTAGTTGGACCTTTTTGGGTTGAAGATGGACTCAAAATAAACTCCTAAACTTACAACCAGTTTGTAGAAGAGTCTTTCTTCAAGCAGTGGCACAGGAAAAAAATCTGCATATTTCCAGAAGACCATGCTTTTTATTCAGGACAATGCTCCATTGCCCGTATCGAAATACTCCACTATGTGGTTAGCCAGTAAATGCCTTAAAGATGAAAGAATGACATGGCCCCCTTCCTCACCTGACCTAAACCCTATTGGTGACTTAAATGGGAGATTTACAGTGAAGGAAAACAGTACACCTCTCTGAACAGTGTCTCTGAGGCTAGGTTGCTTTGGCACAAAAAGTTGACTGTCAACAGATCAAAAAACTGACAGACTCCAAGAATTATGACTGTTATTGAAAAGAAGGGTGGCTATATTGGTCACTGATTTTTTTTTTTGAAATGTCAGAAATGTTTATTTGTACATTTTGAATTTATTGTTCTCACTTTAACAGATGCAAATGAGTGAGATGGGCAAATTTTCATTTTTCGTTCAGTTGCATAATAATTCTGCACACTAATAGTTGACCAATAATTGTGCACAGTCTCCCAAGAAAGCCAAAACCTCACTTTTACTTTAAATATTCAGATTTGACATTTATTAACATTTGGATTGACTGGGAGCACTGTAGTTGTTCCAATAATAAAATTAATACAATGTGGCCTAATAATTGTGCACACAGTGTAGTTAAACTGGATTGTATTGTCAACGGCTGGGGTAAAAGTCACCAGTTAGAATGATTTAAAAGGGGGTTGATCAGTTCATGGAAGATAAGACTTTTAGTTATTGATATTATCTGTTGACAACCTTGATCATAAATTTGTAGTATGCTTTAAATCATAATCTCTTGGAAGCAACAGGGAAATAAGACATGAGAAAAAGTACCTGGCCCAATTTATCTAGTGAATTTCCATGGCTGAGGGTGAACATGGACCTGTATTTCCTGGTTTTAATCAAACATCCTAATCATACCATCATATCAAGTTTCACCATTTAAGCTTCTAAGATACCAACATTCTAAGCACCAAAACATACTTGCTTTGATTCTCAAATTTTCTGTTCTGAAAAACTAGCCGTCAAGGTGGTCAAGTGCCTTTTTAACAGAATAACAGAATTGGAAGGGACTTTGAAGGTCTCCTAGTCCAGGGGTCACCAACCAGTGGTCCGTGGACCACTGGTGGTCCGTGAGAAAATTTTGGTGGTCCGCAGAAAAATTATTTTCATTTTTTATATTGCATTAAATCGGGTTGGTCATTAGGCAGATCATATTAGTGGTCCATGGGATTTAAAATTACGAATTTAGTGGTCCCTGAGATCCAAAAGGTTGGGGACCCCTGTCCTAGTCCAATCCTCAGGGAGTGGTTGCTCAGGCAGGAAACCCTATACCATTTCAGACAAATGGTTGTACAATCTCTTCTTAAAAACTTAAGTGTTGCAGCACCCACAACTTCTGGAGGGAAATTGTTCCGCTGATCCATTGTTCTGTCAGGAAATTTTTTGCTTCTCTCCTTGATTGGTTGGTTTTAAGTTGGCTGCCTGTTGCAGGGTTACCTTCTCAATCCATTAAAGGGGAGATAGAGTCAGTGGATTAATGTTTTTGATGAATGCACTCCCTGAGGAAAACTTGTGCTTATTAGAAACGACAGTTGGGGGAATGATTTACAGTTGGGGGAATACCACATGCTTTTTTCCTGGTTTTTATAAGATTATATTGTACCTTCCATGAAAAATCAATTCTGAATGCAAGAAAATACAAACGTGTTTTCTTCTCTCAGTTTGTCTATATGTCTGGATGCTACAGTTAAATGATACTAACACTGAATTAATTTGCATCTTTATTGAATAAGCTAAAAAAACTTGTTACCTAGTTCATATGGTACTCTGCAGTTTTCAGCAGCAGGTAATATGCAGAAGAATCTCCTTGTTCCCATTACTAAAGATTCTGCATAATGTGCTGTAAATACTGGTTTGTTCATTTTTTACAGGAGCAGTTGATATTTTTTTTCCATTTTCAGTGAAGATAGTCCCATTGTGCAGTCAGATAATTAAAAATAATTTGTTTGGGGAGTTCATTTTTCATTATCTGATTATAGCTATTCATGTATTTGAAACCTACAATGGAGTTGCCCAACTATAAGATCATATGTGTCCTCAGATATCGGACCATTCATGTATTCTGATCAGTGTATCTTAGTATAAACCTCATAGATACAGCAGATTCTCATATTTGTTTTTCAAGCAAGCAAATGAAAAAAGTAGTATTGTATTACAGATATACTTTTTTTCTAAAAGAAATGAGATCTTGAGCTACCTAAAATCTGGGGAGGTTTCAGATTGAGTTCAGAATAGTGGACCAAAAGCTGTATCAGGAATTGTGAGGAAAAAAACCACAGAGGTGTCAGTAATGTCGGCTTTTCCTGTCTTTTGCATTGAAAGAAAATTATAATAGCTTACAGTATTCACAGTCATTGAAACACTTAAAAGTTGTGAATAATTGACAATCTTATAGGTAACACATATAGATTTGGGGTGTTTTTAATTTTGCTCTGTAGAATGTGTTTATAGACAGCCACTGAGAATGCGTGGGTTACTGCAGTTTGAATTTCTATAGTGTCAATCCTTGTATTAAATAATCTGTCACATAGGATGGGATAATGGAAGAGGTAAAGCATACCCTTCTTCCACAATTCCGAGGCATCAGCAACCAATTAATTCTGTTGTGATGCTGTGTACACTAGTGAGGTGGACTGCACAATGTTTTGGAACATGCTTTGGAGAGCAAATTCAGTACTTGTCTATGACTCATTAATGCAGTGGTATCTCTTTGGGGATTGCGTGACTGCAATAGTCGTGAGATTCTGGAAAGAAACACTTCTCAAATTGCACAGCCCTCTGGTATTTGTTTATGCAGAAGAGATACAACAGACTTGGTTTCCTTTTTCAAAGGCCTTAATGCAATTGTATACGTGTTTAATTGGAAGAGAGGCTCACTGTTTAATGAACTTCAAGAAATACAGCCTTGTTGTTTTAAGAGTATTTGAAGTATTTGAACCCTGCCATGTTGCCGTGCATTTTCTTCAGATGCTTCCGAGTTCTATGTATTTCCAACAAGCATTAAATGATATTTGCTGCTGGTAGTTAACTCAGCAATGTTTCCTGTATCTGCTGGAAAAACAACCATTGTCTGCTTATAACTGCTTAAATTTGAACTGCAGGGATATTTAAAATAATCTCAGGAAACAAGTTTATAGGTCAGTATGCTAAATTTCCACAAAAAAAATGTGGTCAGCAGATTTTCTTGGTGGGTTCTGGCACTAATTTAGCTCTTATGTTTGATTTAAAATGTGTCTGCTATCCTTGGTTTATCTTGAAGCAACTTTCCCACTTTTGATTCTTGTCTGTATTGTTAAGCTTTGCTAGTGGAACAATTCTTCCCGTTTCCTTAAATGAAAAGGTCAGCCAGCTGTTAGAGAATTTGGTTCTTGCAAAACAAAATGCAGCTTAGGAAGGTGGAGATACCATTTCTGCCAACTTGTTTTCTCTGTTCTTACATTAGCTGTATGGACTACCCCTTGTAGTTTGTATGCTTGATAAACAGATTGGAGAGGAGTGCTTTTCTTCTTCTGGAGCAGGATTGTAAGTGGGCTAGCAAGCCTGTGGCTCAGCCATAGCGGCGAGAACAGCTGGCACAGCAGAAGCTGGAATAATACTCATTGTTGCAGAGCTGAGCCTGTAGAATCAGATCACAGTTAGCAAGGTGTGGCTGATCAGCACATTCCCTGCTTGTGTCCACAGGGAGGGATGCTGGCACTAGAAGAGTAAGGAAGGAAAGAAAGTCAGATAGAACCAAACAAGGTGTTTTTTCATAATCAGTTGAGAGTTCACTTTTTGTTGTTTACATTATGGCTATTTAACTGCATATAGTGGAAAATATTCTCTATCTGCTGCATCTGGAACAAAAATACTGTGAATGGAATCTACATCTTGGCAAACATTCAAAAGCAGCAAATGGCACCATCAGCATTAACACATTTTGAGAGAAAATTGATTGGTTTCTGCTGAGAGATTCTCTAAATGGCAAACAGCTGTTCCAGGCTGAAAATAAATGCTCTGCATTATAACAGCAGTTACAGCTTAGTAATTCCTGAAGTCAAACTGACATAGTTTAAAAGCCTTTGACCTTAAAATTGTCTTCCAAGTAATCTGAATGTAATAGAATTTATTTGTAAATAACAGAGACTGGATTGTCTCATTAATTATTTCATGTTTCTGATTATACGTAAAAGTACTGCTTTGTAGGAAAGCATGCAGAGGCAAGCTGCTGGGTTTCTTTTCAACCCCCTTACCAGCAGTGGCAATTGAAGTGTCAGATTTTAGTCACCAATTAATAAATTATATTTATGTGCTGCCCAACACCCAGTGACTCTCAATTCCAGAGTCTCATACCATCTCAAGCCTTGGCTAGGCTTGCCATATGTAACTCAAACCCCACATTGATGAATAATTTAACCAATTTCATATAGATAAACCACAGGAAAGAGGACCAAACCCTGCAATTTGGAGTAATTACAGGTTCAACTGCTTTACCCTAACAATTACTATCTGGTACTAATGGCTCAAGTGGAAATAGGGCCATTGCACAATTGCATCCCCAAACATTGCAGCCAATCCATAAAGATGCCATAATTGATGGTATTGATGCCCATCAAGAAATTAATAGTATCTGGAAACATCCAAGATACCCATTACAGTTTTTTTCCCTTCATATGACCAGGCATGAATAGTGACTGAAAGAAACCTAGAAAATCTACTTCTTTGGCTCTTAGCTAATCCCCCATTACTTCTCAGGCATATTCCCTAGAAAAGGAATGTTGGAGACAGGACAGAAGTTGCCCAATAAATTGAAAGATAAATTGATAAATGGATAAATTGAAAGATGACCTCTTCAGGAGAGCATGCACTACTGCTTCTTTGAAAGCAGGTGCCATCTTGCCTTCAAAAAAAGACATTAACCACTTCCAGATGTGAATGCTCTTTCAACTTTGCCTTCCATACACATATGCTTTCATTAAAGAGTATCAGATATGAGGTTCTAAAATAAGAAAGCTCAGAAGTATGCTTCATGTACAGGATCAACCAGGTGTTTCTACAGAAGGTCTACCACGGAAAACATTTCCAGTCCTGGAAGGAAAAGCACATGCCACACATTTAAGGCTGCAGCTGCTGTGAAATCCAATACTGGAAATTAGAAGAAAAATTAAAAAGAACAACTGTGCACACTCACCTTCTGGCCGCTTTTTGATGATTTTCACATCTGTACTGGCACTGACTGAATGATTGCCACTGTAAGCATTGCATGTATAGGAGCCTTCATCACCAAGCTGAACATTGTTTAGAAACAAGCTTCCATCTTGAGACATATGGATACGATGACCATCTGATCTTACTGGTACCCCATTTCTATGCAGAAGTAAATAATTAGCACTCTTGCAGTTGCTGTACACTGTCCCCAACTCCCAGTTACAAGGAAATAAAGGGAGGGTTAGTATTCAGAGAGTCTTCCAAGGAAAACAAATAAACGGGTTATTTTAAATGAGTTTGAAAAACTAAATCAATTCATCTTCCAAAGTAGATGGTTGTTGATCATTTTTTGCATGTGTTAGTAGTACTAAAGGGATAAATAAATGCAGCTGATTTTTTTTTCTTATTTACCTTGACCATCTTATGTTTACATTGGTGCCTGTCACAACACAATGAAGATGAGCATTCTCCCCTTCAGACACTGAAAGCCTGGGCAGCAAGTCAATAATTCTCAAGTCTCCTAAGCAGGAAAAGAATGCCATGAATTCCAGTAAGATTTTGCCCAAGATCATCAAATTATATTCTGAAAATACAGCTCTGGTTGAACAGCCCTGCTGGTCATGTGAACTTGGTCTTCCTAGTTGAAAGACCATTTACCTGGGAGAAAAATCTCAACATTATATCCACAATAGATTTCAACACAGAGAAACACTGTGTAATCAATCAGCTACAGTGAAGTACTTCTCTACGGCTGTCCTACACTGATAAAAGTAGGAACAATTCTCATAGCGGTATACCTCTCTTACATTTATTCTCTCCTTCTCAAATGAGTCACTGCAACAGCAATTTCCAGGGACCCACTTTCTTGTTTCTAGAGCAATATTTCCACTAGGAGCCCAAACCAATTTGGATTATCTTAACTGTCACCACCAAACTTTTTTTAATGTATTGAATAATATTCTATACCTCTTGAACCTTGCACAATTTATGGGAAACCCTAAACATCTCACTCAGATTATTTACCATTGATGAAACTAAACTGGTCTCATACCTAAAGGGAGTTGTGAAGCCACAATGTAGAGATAGTTCTGTAATCTTAAAAACAACAGTCAACTTTTACTAATTTTCTTCTTGCCGCCAGGTTTCAATTGCCGGAAATATGCTGAGATAATTCAGCCTGCCAGACTGCATCAGCAACAAAAGCTTAATTTAACAACAGTAGCAAAAAAAAAAAAAAGACCAAAAGTTCTCCATCATCAAATTCATTACTTATTGATGTATATTTGGGTAACATCAAAGTAACCCCCCCAAACAACCGCTACCTCTAGGTCTAATTTGAACTTTTTTCTGATCTTGGTCCCGGCCATTAGAAGCAATGCATGTAAAGAAGCCAGAATCTTCAGCTGTCAGATGACTGATTAGCAGGGTACCATCAAGTTGCTGCCTATGCCTGGAAATTAAAATTGCCATGAATTTTAGAAGAGGAAATACATTTATTCACAGAGTACAGACTCCTTTTTGTGAGAAGCTAATGATTCAAAATATACAGTATTCTAAATATACGTTATGAGCGCCTAAGGTTCAAAAATGTTAACAATCACTCTGGGACCAGGTGTCATCTGTCCTGCTTAATTGCTGCAAGCTAATTAAAAGTAGCTGGGTTATATTGCAATAAATCATAGTTTGCTGAATAAACCACAGTTGGCTGGGTTCTTGAGGAAATACAAGCTGTAAAGGTATTTTGTTTCAACTTCATCCTGAGTAAATCTTAAAATCAATCTTTTAGAACAGCTGGTAGTAAGTTGACTGTTTCACTTAAAATATGCAGGAGTCAAAAATATAAAAAGCATTGAGCTCTGAGTATAATTACAATGCAAGGTACCCGTCCAGGCAAGACTATTGTAAGCAGTTTAAGAACAAGCAATATCCAGGTTGTCAAATGACAGTCTTTGCCAGATCACTTCAGCCCGCAAATATTGAGTCATTAATAAAATGAATAAGTTGCTACTTGGTGGATGAAGCAGGAATGTACTGTATAATAGAGAGATAGCCTCTGGGCAAATTAGGATATCCCTTTGATAGCCTTTAGGTTCTTCTAACTGATGTACATGGGAGGGGGTCTCCCTATTTTATCCACACAGTAAGAACTTAATGAGAGGATGAACAACGGATTAGTGGCTGGCCCAAAGTCAATTTAGAATGCTATGATTGAGAGAAGATTTGAAACTGCCTAGTCCTAGATACTGATCATCACATTATGCTGTGTTCCATCCACCCTAATCATATTTAGGAAAGCTCATTGAAAATAAAGGAGGGACAAGCTGTCTGTTCGGGTTTTCCCAGATTTATTTTGTAAACATGGTGCATTTCAGGCCATCTTACTCAGCCTTCTTTAGCTGGAGCTACTTCATCTGTGTGATATGTTCTACTAAACCTAGGGCAGTATAGGGGAAAACAAACGGTATGAAAAAGGGGTAGTTCATTGGGTTATAACCACTTGTTTGGTGATCATTCAAAGATACTGTATGATAATGCTGAACAAGAGGGAATTTCGACTATCACAGCATCCCCATGGTCATGCGGTCATGTTGGAGCTTGGTGGTGCCCAATTTACAATTACAATGTCACAGGGACCTGTGGTCACAATTTCTAACATTCTCTGCCCGCTTTCCACAAGTAAAGCGATAGGGAAGCTGGCAGGAAGTTGGAAATTACTTCTGCTGCTTTTTTGCCTACCTGTGATCCTTAAGACCCGCCTGTGGCATTCTGCTGTGGTACCTGCACATCTACCTATGCTTGGTATAATTTGTCCATGGCACACTCACCTCCTATGACACTCCTATGCCCTACTCTCTGCATGCATCATGCATCTCCCCCCAACTCATGGCAGAAACCATCAGCTTGATTGTGTACAATTTCTGCCTCTTCTCACTTCCCACTTAATGATCCCCATGGTCCTAGGACTACTGGAATTTCTGTCACTAAACAATATGCTCACATGACATGGCACTTTATGTCCACATTGTTTAGCTATAGAAATTCTGGTCCCAAATGCTGTTGTAACCCAAGGGCTACCTGTTCTTGGGTTCAATGGGCTCTATTTGCTCAACTCATTCAGTAACACAAACAAGCCAAGGTTAAGGGTAGCTAAGTGTTATGTGAATACAGTCAGACTGATTTTGTTAAGCACATTATATGAGCTAAGCTGCTGTGCATTAAACAGTTACAGAGGCTTCTAGCTAAAAAAAAGATCAGGTTACCACAAATAGCAGGTTGTACAGAAATTTATGTGGAAATGATGACCAGAAAAATGTAAGTAAATAGGAGAAAGAAATGCAGGAAAATGTGAATTAGGAAATGCTAAAAAAAGGCCTACTGAAATATGAAAATATAGCTGTAGAATAATATAGAGAAGAAAGTGTTGTTAGAAGAAATGTCCATGTGGTTCAGTTCCAAGTGGGGAAAAAGATATTGGAAACATGGAGGCTGCTTGGAAGGATGGTTTTATTGGTGGAGCAGGATCAGGATCTCATGGCTTGAAGTCCTGGGCGAAAAAGGGGCTGAGATGCTGAGAGTCCCTGGGTTTTATACCCTCTGTAGTAGTTTGAATTTGGGCTTGTGTTCTGA
>JAEANM010000592.1:0-34265 GCA_017656035.1 Myanophis thanlyinensis
TAATAATAATAATCAATTAGTTGATACTTAGGACGCTTGCAGCAACCTGTATCAATCATCAGTGCCAGTCAACCATATTTGTGACACATTTTTAAATGTTCAGTTGACTGAGTTTCATGTTTAATGAATAAAAGAGATCATAATAATAATAATAATAATAAGGTTGATCGTTTGGAAGAAACCATTCTGCCCACCCCCACCCCCCCTGAACTGAGCTGGAAAATATTTCCTCCAGCAGATCTCTTTGCAGCTATTTTTCGAGTTAATGTCTTTTGCAAAGTTGGGGGGGCAACCCAAGACAAGATTGCTACTTTCCCATTTCAGGCATCCAAAGTGTGTGTGGGGTGTGTGTGTGGGGGGGGAACTTCTCTTCTTCCTTCCACTTTGTCCAACCCCCCCCCCCGCAAAAAAATTCCAGGGACCCCCTCCCTCAATAATGCCCCAACCTCTTCTCTCCCCAGTGCCCCTACCCCATTCAAACGCAACCGAGGGCAGACCCCCCCAAAAAAACTTTTTTTTTCTTTTCTTGTTTTTAAACCCCCACCCTCACCCCCCACCCACCCCAAACTCGGCTCGCCGGTCCCTTCCCCTCGCCTTACCTGGGATTGGTTTTGTTCCAGTACACCGCGTAGCGATCCGAGATAACTTTGCTCCCGTCCTCCGTCCAGACACAAACCCCAATGAGGGCGACCACAAACGCCGCTACCTCCGAAAGTAGCATTTTACTTGATTGGCGCTCGGCTTAACCTCCTCCTTTTTTGGTTTTCCCTCCCCGGTGGTGGGGGGGTTTTTTTGTTTTTTTTTTTGGGGGGGGGGGTGGAATCAGCCCAGGAAACTTTGATGTAGAGATGATCAAAGAACAGTTATATAGCTCTTTGTAGAAAGCCATTTTATAGTATCTGCTGAGACATAAAGGATGGCAAAATGAGGTTTTATTGCAAGAAAACCTGTGGTTTTTATGTGGCAAAATTGTCCAGAGTTTCTGAGATCATAAAACTGGGGATCTGAAATTGATGCTGTTGTGATTCTAGCACTGTATGTATATAGCTGATTTAATGTTATAATAATATTCTCTTAAGTGTACAGTTGTAAATAAAGTATATAGATTTATATTGTAAACAATATATTCTTTTTGGGTTCTACTGCCTGACCTATTATTTAAAAAAAATATCTCAGTTTGAAGCTGAGAGACAATATTAAAGTAAATCTGAGTCAAAATATAAAAGCTCAGTCATTTCCATCTAACTTCCAAGCTACAAAATCTTTCATTCCCTTGCTTTCACATTTTTTTTAGCTCTCCTTTGTTTGGCTTTATTGCTAATTATTATAGTCCTTTTTTTCTGGAGTGACACTTGGAGTCTTTTCCCAAACTCATTTTATGGCTTACCATTTTTTAAAATCCCTGGTTCTTTGTTAGTTTTGTGACAACCACTCAATTGACAGAAGGCAGTAATATAAATAGTCTTTGCTTAACAACCATTTGTTTATCAGCAGTCTAAGGTTTCAACTGATAAAAGTGACTGGTTATTCCACTTAACACCATCACAGCATCTCTGTGACCACATAATCACTATTTGGGCAATTAGCAGCCATCAACTGCACATTTACAATAGGTGCAGCATTTTACACTCACGTTTTAGATTTGGGATATTTCCAAACAACTTCTGACAAGACAATCAATGGGAAAGGCACAAGCCACAGTCATAATAAACAAGGATGGTTATTTAGGATTCATTTTTCGGTCCCTATCGTAGTCTTAAACTGAAGACTACCTTTAGAATATTATAATAGAATAGACTTTGTCATTTCAGACTGCAAATCACATTTAATGTTTTCTTTCATTATCAGTTCCTTATTAACATTCAGCTAGTAATCAAACATAGTCCTCTTTTTATTTTTTTATATTAACATTCAGATGTATGTTATACAACTTGTTAGTAATATGAAGTAAAATACTCATTTTATCCTCTGAGTATTCCACCACATTCATGGGGGATATGAGGGAAATATACTCAGACCTGTCTATCATCTTCTGGTCTCTCTTTTTATATAGCTTCACAAATATTTCCTAAAATCAGAATCGAAGTACTATTATTAGTTATATTGATAACTATTTTTAGAACATCACTATAGGTTGTTCTTGACTTATAGCCACAACTGGGCCCAGAATTATGATCCTACATTGTTGCAGTTGTTAAGTGAGGAACTCATATGATTACCTCACTTTGTCAAGTCTAAAAGGACAATTTTGAACTGGGGTTTTTCTGCTGAAGAGTGTTACCCATTTCTTTCAGTATTATTTGGGGCCTTTTAGCTTTGACACATTTTTCTTTCTTTCTTTTGCAAGGTTGCTGAGTTGGTGAAGTGGAGGTTGGTGGAGACAACTCGGAATTGTTATCTAGTTTAACAATTAAACTAGGGAGAGAGGGCGGTATATAAATCAAATAAAATCTAAATCTAAAATCTAAATCTAAATCTAGTTTACATTCTTTAGAATTAGTTATGGGAAAGTTTCCCTTGGTAATTGACACCTGTGGTGGGACATCTTAGGGGAAATGTTGTAACTCTTTTTGAAGGGGTTGGTGAGAAATTAACATGTGATCATTAGTAGGGAGGAACTGTCAGTTTTACTTGGGTGGAGAAAGCCCGGGAATTTTAGATTCAGGATTTCTCCAGACCGTACCAGAACAATGTCTTCAATAAAATCCTATTTTTTGGACGTTGTCTCTTTGGAATTCTGATTGTGTTGCTGATGTTATGTGGAACCCTGACAACTTAATGACTACAATCCTGGCTCTTCCTATTTTGATTAAGTGGCCACAAGGGCTGTTAAGTGAAGTACAGCGTACCTTAGGGTTGGGACAGACTATCAAAAAAAGCCCCTCACTGCAGCGCCTCCCTAGCTCACATATGGCCTATACCTGCTCCCCCCCACAGGGCTTCTCTATCCCTTCAGGCACTCCTTGCATAACTTCCAGCTCCACTGGATCCCACATCTTTGGGTCTTTTCCCTGCCTCAATATGCCTTGCTCCACTTAACTTTTCCACAGAACACTTTTCCAAAACAACACCCAGGCCATGCAGTGCTCCACCTTCCTGCAGAAACTTCATGCCATTCTGGAGGTGGATGCCATTTGTATGATCGCTCAGAAGGATGCCCTTCTAAGAACTCACAAGATTAGCGGCCACTTCCAGAATGGTGTAAAGCAGCCTTTGTATAAGACCACATGTTATATCAGCTGGGTGCTCTTTCAGAAAGGTCACCTTCGAAAAACCACCTTTCTAAAAGAGAAGTGGCCAATATACCATGTGGCTTTTCTTTAGAGAAGCCACTTTATGCCATCTCAGAAGGGTGTGCCAATTTGAAAGTGGCCACAATTCCTGATTCAAAATGGTCCTTGCTTCTAGGATGATACAAGGCAGTTTCTATACAGGAAGGCTGTAAGGCACATGGACTCATTCGCTTTCAAAGAGGTGATCTTCAGAAGAAGTGGATGGATGGATGGATGGATGGACAGACAGACAGACAGACTACTGAGGGATGAAAGGAAGAGGCATTTTCTGGTGCATGAAAACAATGTGTCACAGTCTCAATTCATTCTGCCTGTCAACTATATGAAGCAACTTTGACTTTTTCTAACTAAGCCTTTCAACTCAGCCTGTAAATAATCCTTGCAGTCTGTTGTAAAAATGCATACCTGGTTGCTTTTGATGAGAGCTGTGATGTGAGAAATTGTGCAGAGGCTGGGAAAGAATAGGAGTCAGTTGATAGATTGTCTTTTGAATAGCAATTCAGCCCAGGTGGAAGATATCGGCAAAAAACATTCAAAAAGATTCTACCTTGATTCATAGTGTATTTTTCATGATTCAGTATTTACTCTAGAGCCACATTAAGTAAGTCAGTAAGTAAGCCACATCTTACTGAAATCTGTGTCAATGTAGCTTCTTTGGCTTGATCTTGCTAGTTTTTTGTTTTTTTTTATTTTAATGCTGGAGAAAGAAGGAGCAAAAGGAGAAGGAATAATCATTCAATACTAGACAAAGTAAAGCTTAAGCTAAAGCCTAGATAACTGGGGCATATACTGTAATGTTAGGGTAAGAGCATCTGTGAAGATCCTGATGCTTGGAAAAATCAGGCAATCAAAAAATAAACCAAGAGAAAGTGACTAAGTACAATAATTGATAATACAAGTATGTGTTTCAACAACTTGGAAAAGCAATTTCTGCCAGGAAAGTCCTGGCCTTGTATCAAAAGTCAATGGTGACTGAACAATTGAAAAACAACACTGCATACACATGTTGAGAAGCATGCTCACTTCAAAATGAAGGATGATGTAGATGAAGGACAAAAGGAATTAGCCCCAAATATCTTTAAAGGAAAACTCCTATTTATTAATCAAGATGTGCAAATAAATTCTAACTACTTTGCTGGCATTTTTCTTAATTATGATATATCTCAAGGTGGCAAAGCTAAAACTTTTTTGCTGATTTCTTTTTCTACATACCCACGTATTTCATTTTCAAATATATCTCAGAAGTTCTAAAAGAATATTCTTGGCTAATACTGGCTGGCAGCCTCCTAAGGAAAATATAACATATTGAGCAATTTATGCTCAAAACAAAGTAAACCACAGAAAATCTACTACTAATACATTTATATGACCAGGTTAAGGGTTTTTGTTGTTGTTACCAAATAGTGGTAGTTTTCTCTTTGGGCTTTTAAATAGAAATTAATATCAGTAGGTGATTTTGGATTTAAGATAACCAGATTGTCTAGGACAGAAAAGAATCTGCCCATTGTTGATATTAAAGAGGTGGCTTGATACTTGTTTTGAAGTTGGATAGAGCAGCCTGGAAAAAAAAGTAAGAACTATGGATCCATGTCTTAAAATTAAGCAAAAGGTTGAACAAGTTTTGAAATCAAGTGATAACAATTTTGTTGATGAGGACTGAATGTGCTATGCCGTGTGCCAATCTTGCTGAAGTTTAGGCAGATGGTGGAGAAGTCTAATCCTCCGCCTGTAAACTCTTTTGAAAATTGATAGTTCAGGTGTGAAAAGTCATTGAGTGATAAAGATACAACCTCAGTGCTGTCAGAAGGTTGTGGGTGGGCATGTTTGAAGATTCCTACACTATAAGAATCTTTTGGCATAAACCAACTCTTCTTATACACATTGAAGAAGTGCTCAGTATTCTGAAATATCTAATCTTAGATACAGATACATTGATTTCTTGTTTCAACTAATTTCAGCAAGGATATAAATATCTCCTGACATTGATCTTATTCCAGACAAAAGATCATAATGTACTCTCAATGATAATGCAATTGCCTTTGATTCAGGAGTCAGCTACTGTTACTATACTACCAAAGTCAAAATACTCTCAACATATCCTATGAAATCATGGTAAATGAAGTTTATAACCAATGGCAGCCTGCCATAATTATTGCATCATAAAGTTATCTGATCACTGGGACAGATTTCAGGAACTGTTGCTCTCCTGGAGTCAGGTCATGACCACTCATACCCTCATGTACTTAGGACAACATATCCTTCTGTGCAACTCTTTCCAGAAGTTTTTTTTATCTCTTCTCAATTTTGTTTTGTGGCCATAACATAGGTATCACCTAAAGGGATGCGGATATGCTTGGTTCTTCAGGGGAAATTTGATACCAAACTCTATGATCATTTCACCAATCTAATAACTGTTATTAGAATATACCCATTTTAACTGGATGTCTGAAATCTCAGTATATTTCACAATAGTCAATATATTTCACATTACAGGACAGTGTCCATAAAATGAATTTAAGACATAATATATGTATACTTCTTTGATAACTGAACTTACCTTGAATTGTTGCCAATTGACTAACCTTTCTAATTTGATAAAGGATTTGTCCTGAACCATAATACATTGGCAATGATGGAAAATTGGAAGGAAAGAACAGAAGACTTTTGTTTTCATCTGAGTTTATGAACAATAACTCAGCTGCAAGGACGATGGGATGCTTAATGTACAATAAGCAAAAAAGGTCAACAATCACTATATAGCTTATTTTTAAAAAGTTGTACAAAGAAAATCAGTTACTCCTGGCACTGAAGAGATAGCATATCCTTCAAATACCGAAAACTCTTGAATGTTCTGATAAGAAACTCTATTGGTGACATCATAATGCATGAGTTTGGAAAAGATTGTTGAGGATGAGATCACAATAGGGAACTAACAGATGGCATCTCAAAACTCTGCAAATGATTGTGTTATCTTTCCTACAACACTTTTCAGTCAACACTGTAAGCCAAAGATAGTTATGTCTTTGAGTATGTGATATTGTGTAACCTTAGCAGTAATTATTTTATTATCAGCAAAGTTTGTAACTGACACACACTGCTTTAAAGAGGACATGCTAGACTTCTTCCTCATATTATAATTGGTTTCCCAGGCCAGGGTAGTTTGGAACGCCATGTGAATTTGAGTGCATGTGTCTTGGGATGCCAGTTTCTAATAGTGTTGAAAAATTTCCAGTTACTTAGTAGACAATTACCAGAGCTCACAGAAGAGTTTCAAAAAAGCTGATTGGCAAGGTATAACTTGAACCTTCAATTCCATAACAAGGGAGCATCAGCACATCTTTAAAATACGTAACTATTAAAGAATTGGATTTGAATTCAGCAGGAAGTTTGAGGATGTGCTGCTATACATACTTAAATACTGAATAATATAAATAAAATCCCATTTTAAAAATATCATATTTGCCTTGGGGCCAGATCATGGAATTGATGAGCTATCAATGAATGCCAGCAGGCATTCATGACATCTATATACTAAAACTCGTGTTTGTGTTTTAACTTAGGTGAAACAGTGTACTATAAGGCAAAAAATTTTCAGCGAACTTCAAATGGTTAACTTACAGAATGTGTCCAAAATCCAGGACCCATGAGTCATGAGGAATTGAAATTTGACAAATTTTATAAAATATATTGACATAAAAATCATAAACATGTTACAACATCATACAAAGTGTCATAAAACATTTCCTAATATTTGACTGTGCAATGCAACACTGGCTATTCTGAAGACATATACAATATATATGTACAATAAATCCTCTCCCGTTGTTGAAGGCATTGAAGAATATCTGAAACAATGACCAAAAGGGTTAGTTTGTTTAGTTTGAAGTTAACCATTGTTAAGAACACAGGGCAGGTGTAGGTGGAAAGATATGACTGTCTTCCAGAGCCACATAACAAACTTAATTTAGGGGGCAAAGTTTCTAGGACTTTTGAACCAATTGTTTCTATCATTTTTTTTTAAAGAAACAACTTCTACTGCTACTTTCCTACTGTTCCATGAAGTGCTTGTCCTCAGTCCATTTACAAAGATTCAAACTTTGTTTTATTGACAAGATTGGCTATTCTCCAAAGAAGGCAGATAAAGAAAGAGTGAAGAACTAAGGACTAAGCATCCATTAAATTCTACCATTTTTAAGCAACTGTTGGGGACCATGTTCTGTTCTGAGTTCCTGTGTAACAGTAACATTAACAGAGTTGGAAAGGACTTTGAAGGTCATCTAGTCCAACCTCCTGCTCTTGCAGACCTATACTGTTTCTGATGAATTGATATCCAAGCCTCCAGTGATGGGATACCCACAATTTCTGAAGGTAATTTGTTCCACTGGAAATTCTGTTAAGAATTTTCTCCTTAGTTCTAGGTTGCTTCTCACCTTATTTCCATTCAACTGGTTCTTGTCCTGCCTACAGGTACTTTGGTAAATAATTTGTCCCCCTCTTCCTTGTGTCAGCTCTTCAAGTACTGGAAGACTGCTATCACTTATAGTCCTTCTTTTCACTAGACTAGGTATATTCAGTTCCTGCAATTGTTTTTCGTATGTTTTAGCTTCTACGCCCCTAATAATTTCTGTTCCTCTTCTGTAAATTGTTGCATTAAACTTTGTCTTCAGTTATAACTGTGGAAAAATGGAAGATGATATTTATAAGTTAAGCACTTTTCAGAATTATGAAGTCCTTGATGTTCTGAGATTGTTTGCTTACAGATGTTTCATTATCTGACTAGCTAACATCATCAGTACATTCAAACCTGAGCTACATATATTCTCTTCTATTGGAACTTTTCAGAACATTCGACCTACATTATTAGTGATTCCTAAATGGAGAATAGCCCACTCAAAGGTAAAGTTGTCTGAATGCATGTCTACCTTTTATCACTACAACGGTTTTGACATGCCAATCACATCAACTTTATTGAATGCATCTCCAGTAAGCAAAACTTTATGATCAAAGCTTAAGCATATTCAGAAAACAGTATAAAATATTCTGGGAGGACAGTAATAACAACAACGATGGAGAAGGCATTTGGTAATTAATAAAGAAGAAACCTAATATTAATGGTATTGATGGAAATATTAGAACTGAACATTTATACAACTGGGAAAGGCTGGAGGACTAATAATAAAATTACTAATCATTTATTGTATCAATATTTTAGTTTTCCTTTCCAAACTAATGTCAGAATACTAGGTCTCTTCTTCTCTAATTATATAAAATGTAATAGAGTTTTTTTTCCCATTTGAACCCACTTACATGAATCTAACATTTTTTGTAATGTTCCCCGTGATGTAGCTTTCACTGGTTCCCCAATCTGTGCTATCAGCATGAATTATTATGATGCCAAAATGACCACACACATGGTGACATGATCATAAAAATCCACAATTGTGAATTGACTCCTCTACATTAGAAGCAAGTAAGTTGTTGCATTTGAACAATTATGTTATTGTGCATGTTCTCATTTAATTCCTCTTGCCCCCTTCCTAGAAGTGTCCATTAGCACTTGAATGGGGATCTGACTCAACTTTTGCTGTTTCCTTGTTAAAGTAGTTTTTCCATTTATTTCAACACTATCCATAGAGCAACAAAGTAGTATAAAATCTGACTGGCTTTTTCAGGAATGCTCACAGATTGCAGTGACCTGAAATAGAAACAATATATTGGGCATCAATAAGGATAAAAAAAATAATAATACTGGATGTTTTCTGCCAACTCATGGATGGATGTATATTATGTCAACTTAGTACCAGGAAAAATCCCTTTCAGATAAATTTAATAAAGTTGAATGATTGGTCAAAGATTCTATACTTAATTTTCTTGCAACTATAATGCATTAAATACAAACTTTTTGTTTTAAAACTTTTATAAGTTTTATAACTTTTTGTTATAAAAAAACCAGCTAGTGAGGTTCAGCCAATCCACTAACAGAAGTCACATTTGTGGCTTGAAGATGGTAGAAAGCACAATATTATCAAGAAATTTAAATCAGTTCTCTTTCCATTTGTTTGGTATTAAGTCCTTGGATTTCTTCTCTATGTAGTATTCAGAAATTCATTGAGCTTCTATAAGACTAACTGCATGATTAAAAAGTCATCACACCTAAAATATAGAATGACCAACAAGCAGTTGCAGGATTTCGACCTCACACTTGAGGAGAGATGCACAAAGGTTTTTTTCCCCATCAAATTCTCTTCTGAATGTTTTCTGCTAGGCACTGTAATGTAAGTATTCAAAATACTCATTTGTGTGTTTATATTCTCCCCTTTCCTTGATTAATGCATTTTTCAGCACATAAACAGTCTGAAGGTATTTATTGTTTATACATAAAGTAAAGCATTCATCTAATTGCCAAAAGTATTAATTGCTCTAAACTTCTAAAAAGAAAGCAAAGAAACTGCTAATTGCAAACAAAACTCAGGCAGGCAAGTGGCAATCCAGTTTGTGTTGCTTTCCGACTTTGCAATGGCTTGGCTCACTGTGCCTTTGGCCACACAACACTTTTAATTCTGATCCTGGCACAGATCCAGGAATGTCGTTCTCCATCTGATTTAGATTTCCAGTCCTGTTCAGAGTAGTGCAGCTGTCGTCAACAATCCTGGAACAAGCCCATAGTAAATAACATGGATCTGCTGGGTCTCTTTCAATATCTTTCACTCTTTTGTCACAACTTCTACTCTAACCCAAATCAAGGTTAATGGGAAAACGTTGTACTCCCTATACCTTTTGATAAGAAGGCATTTAATGTTAAGGCACCTTCTCTGCCTTTTCTCCCCACCTCATAGCACAGCAAAACATTTTAAATGTTCTGAAATTTGATGAATACTGAGGCATGCTAAGTTGTCCAGAGACTAAGCATGCTTGATATCTTTTAAAAAACACCCTCTGAAAGATCACTAAGCAGCATCTGCAAGTTAGTTCAACTGAGCTGTGCAAATCCTTAGCTTCACATAAGCTTTCTAGTCACTAAAAAGTAATTAAGAATGACAGATTGTCCTGAAGTTGGATTGCCATGCTTACATTCATGCAGGTGTTTATTGGACATTTAAACAAAGGATCACTAAATCACAGAGCTTGAAGGCACCATTCAAATTATTTCCTGCTTAAGCATTTTCCATTTAATTAAACTAAATATGCTTTTTATTAGGGTTATATACCTTCTCATCTGTGCAAAATCTAAAAAAAATTAGTTGTTTTACACATGACAGTGCAGAATAAGATCAAGCTGGAAAGTCCAACTTTAACATATAACTTTCTGATTCTTTTAAACAATTACTATATGGAGCAAGATGAACAGGAAAAAAAAAGTCCTACAAGAATTCTGTTTTCCAGGGGAAAGTGTGAGTGTACCTTTTTATTTTGTATAAATTTACTCAGAAATAATCTATAATTAGCTCAATTCATTCTAGATGTGCAAGACTAGAATTCCTACTCTAGATAAACATGCATAGAGTTTAAGAAGGCACAAAAGTTAATCTGGGCGTGCATTATGACAACATTCAGAACTTTTAAAATGCAGTAGGGACTATCTACCTTCTGACAGATATTCTGTAATTAAATATAACCTCGGGTGGTCTATTCACAATTGACATTCTCACTTTCAGATCACTAGTTAGGAAAACAGCCAAAAGGCTGTTGTGTAACAGCAAAAGTGTTTGTGTAATGTCTTGTCAACGATGCTTTCACACCTCAGTCCTGGAACATGCTGGATCTCTTCCAGTAGGCCAATAGCTTAGACTGACTCCCAGGATGCCATGTAACTGTTAGGACAACTCAGCAAGTTACCCAGGTCATGTTCCCTCTGCCCTGGAAAGGGTTTGAAAGAAACAGAGAAGTAAAATGTTGAAATTGTTTGTGAGCTTGTTGATGGAACTTAAAGCAATCTCAGAATATCACAAAACAGAACAGAAAAGGAAGATGGTATTGCCATTTAATTCAGTTTCTGTGTCCAAAATAAGCACCTTCACTCAGCCATACTGATCTATATCATAGCATATTATAAATAAGCATATCCCAGGACATTGACAGGGCAAGAACTTTGAAACACAGCTTGGAGATAAGCTGAGGTGTGGGATACTCTTTTACTGTATGTATCAAAGAAAAATAGCCTGATATTTTATTTTCTACTGTCAAAACTATAAACAAATGGAAATTGGCTCTCCCATCCAAAGGAGGAAACCATGAAATTCATTGCATAATGTGGTCAAGAGAAAGAGCAGCAATTAGAAAAAAATGATTTCAGTACAAATAGGAATCACTTTTGATGCACAATAGACATAAAATCTTTCTTAATGGCTTTGCAGCTTTTCTACATTATTTAACTGAATATTTTTGATTTTGTTTAATTCGCTTCAGCCCAGATTTATTGTGAACAAGCCAGAAAGCCTACATACATATGTGCACACTAGAAATATATTTATTCTGAATCCTAATTCCACTTACAGCTAAGTTAATACATTTCCTCTAATTTTTTCCTATTTAACTATCATAGTATTCTAAGCATTTCTCCATTATTGCTATCAATCCATTAATGGCAAAAACCCCTCCCCTCCAGGCAATCAGCCACCCCTTAGTAATATTTAGTGTAAAATACAGGTAGCAAAATTCAATGGGAATTCAGATTCACTTATCAGTATTACTAATTAAATGACTGCAGTGATTCACTTAACTGTAGAAATAAGGTTGTAAAACTAATTTAACTGTCTCACTTAGCCAAAGAAGTTTTGGGCTCAATTGTGGTTGTCAGCCGAGAACTATGTGTACGTCTTACAAGAATCCCAAACCCCGATCCATGGACCAGAACTGGGCTGTGCAAATAAGCGAAGCCTCATCCGCGGGATGCAGGCAGCACAAAAAACCACGCCCTCTCCAGTCCACAGAAAAACCTCTCTCATCGGAATCGGTCCCTACTGCCCCAAAAGTTCAAACAATATTTCAAGCAAACAAATATATGAGTTCTGAGTTACCATTGTTGTGATTCAGAGAACCAATGATATAGTCTGTACGTGCATGATTGAGCCTGGGTAATGTGTATTGTGTGAATATTAAACTTCATTTAATGTTCAGGTACAAAAACTTTGTCCTGAGAGTAGACTAACAACTGAAACAAATGCACGTGAAGAATCCGTGCACACTGACGAGTTAATATCCGAATTCTTATCACACCATAGCGATTCCGCGGACGTCGAAATCCGCGCCTCAACGACGCAACTGCCTAACATCCAGCTAGAACAGAAAGCGCTTCCTGTTGAGCCTCCAGCATACATATATACTTCGCGGTCACGTGCCCCATGGCCAAGATGGCGAAAGGCTTGTATTTAAACTACAACTCCCAAGATGTTCTGAGTAGCCAATGGCAGAAGAGCAAAGAGGTGGGGTTGGCCGGCGTCGCGAGCTGTTAGTGTGAGCAAGGTAAAGGTTGGGTGTCTCGCGCCCCTGGCTATTAGGAGGGTGGAGGGGGTGCCCCTCCCCCTATAGCCCCGCGGCGGTTCTCCCATCAACCCCTCATTGCAACGAGGTTCGTGGGAAGGAAAAAAAAGGTACAGGTGAGGAGAAAACTCAGAGCTTTAGTGGGACAGCAAAGGGGGAAGGGAAAAAAGACGTCGCGAGACCGAACGGCAGCGAAGGGGGAGGGGCGGCGGAGCTGGGTTCCTTAAAGGAAAGGCTCTTTCTTTAAAGGGGCATGTCACAAAAGAGTTTTTTTTCCCTCCGACAGAATATTCGCTTGTTCCCAAGGCGGTCGGGTGGAGAAATGAAGAAGGCAATTTTAATTACAGGATTTTTTTTTTTCATCTTACAATATTGGAGGCAATAGGAAGGGCTGTAATTGAGGGACACGAGAACGGGGAATTCTTTTTCATCTAGCGCTTCACAAGAGATTCACCATTGAGCCAACTTTCTCCAATGTAGCGCCCTTAGGATGGACTACAACTCCCGTCAGTGCCCAACCTGCACTGTTGGATGATGCAGGCTGCAGTCCAACATCTGTAAAAGGCTCAAAACTGGATTTCAGTATATTTGACAACAGCACCTCATTCGTGGCACCCTCAGAGCCCTTCTGTGAGCGATGCAGGAAACGGGGGGAGAAAAATGGCTTGTCCTCTTTTATGAGGCTGGACATTGCTTAAAGTAAAATGGGGCCTATGCAAAATTTCAAACATGGTGCGAGAGAGAAATTAGAAGGAAAATAAACCTGTACTCATCCTTTTCTGAGCTTCAGTAACATTTGGTTTCTAAAGTATGTGAATGCTGGGAAATGGGACATTGGTTAAAATTTTACATCTTCAAGAATCCTATTTTATCTGTGTGTGTGTGTGTGTGTGAGAGAGAGAGAGAGAGAAATATCCTTTCCTGTCAGTTTTCCTTTCCTTTCCCCAGATCCCTCTTTCAGCTCTAGTACTGTATTATCAATTAAAATATTACACTCATTATATTTGAATATACTTTTTTTTCTTTTTCTTTTATTAAACATAGCTGCTCTTATTTCAGCTTGATATTCAAGTTTCAAATATTATTTATGCAATTTATATGTGAATTGCCATTATTTTAATCCATAGACTGCTAGAAAATGTTATGTTGTAATACATTTAGAATAACTTTAAGGGTGAAGATAGAAAATATCTGCTCCTCAGGCTGTTATTGCTGAGCTGTATACATTGAGGCAAATCAAAGGTTACAAGGTAATTGTTTGGTAAAATAATGCCAGTGTTAATATGTGTGTCTGCTCTTTATCAGCCAGGGCTAGGAATATATTTTATCTCTTTTGCTAGGCTATTGAATCTTGCCAGTAGCAGAGGTCTTCCTTGGAAGATGATGGTAGAAATATAAGTTCCCTAAACTTTTAGATAGTACTGCTTATTTACCTTATTTAAATTCTGGGGCAAAGTACATAGTGTGGGAGAAGATCACATAGGGAAGATTTTGTTTATATCTCAGATGTACGATCTGTTTTTTTTATAGATGCATGCAACATATTGAATTGCATGTCAATTAGTGACATTTTGCTAAATAAGTCTTGCTAACATGTTAGTGACAGTTGTGACAAACAGGTAATACTGATTCTCTCCAGCAGGTGAAATCTGTGGCAATGGTGGGAGCTCAGCAGATAGAGATGCAGGCAGCAGCAGTGCCCGCAGTGGCCTCAACAGGTGGAGGTCCTGGTGGTGGCAATGGTGATCATCAATATGAATGCTTAGAATGTGGCAAGGTGTTCAAATGGTCATCACGGCTCATCCATCACCAGCGGACTCACACAGGCGAACGGCCTTATAAGTGCTCAGAATGCCCCAAGGCTTTCAAAGGTTCATCAGCCTTACTGTATCACCAGCGTGGACACACGGGTGAGCGACCATATAAGTGTGGTGAATGTGGCAAGGCCTTTAAACGGTCATCTTTGCTTCAGATCCATCAGAGTGTACATACTGGTCTGCGTGCTTTTAAATGTGCTCATTGTGGCCAAGCCTTTAAGTGGTCTTCCCATTACCAGTATCACCTACGCCAACATACTGGAGAACGCCCCTATCCCTGCTCAGCATGTGATAAGGCCTTTAAGAATTCTTCTAGCTTGCGACGGCACCGCCACACACATACAGGTGAGCGTCCTTATGTCTGCCCGATCTGCGGCAAAGCTTTCACTCAATCCACAAACCTACGACAGCATCAGCGAGTGCACACTGGTGAGAGACCCTATCGATGCCAGGATTGTGGTAAAGCTTTCACACACTCATCTAATCTAGCACTGCATTGCCGATCAGCACATACTTCCCGTTCTGTTCACACCTGTGTTATTTGTGGTAAAGCTTTTGCATCTGACACCTATTTGCAGCAGCACTTAGAGACTCATGCTGACATTGCACCTCCAGCACAACTCTTCTTGGAGGAACCAACCACCATGGTAGAGATGGTGTTTCGATGTAGTATCTGCCATCTTACGTTTTCCTTGCAAGAGCAACTGCTAAGTCACCAAGAAACTCACTTGGCCCCAACAGAGCCATTGCCTCTGCCAGAAATGCCAGCACCATCAGCGCAGGAGGAGACGGCACCTATAGTATCTCCCACACCCTCAGTATCTTGCTCAGTGTGTGGTAAGACTTTCAAGAGTGTGGCAGGTTTAGCAAGGCATCAGCATAGCCAACATTCATCAGATCGCACATACACCTGTGTGGTGTGTGAACGCTCCTTCCCTGCACTGACCAGCTTATTGGGCCACCAGCGTTCACATCCCCCAGCTGAACAGAGGCTGGAGGAAGCTGAAGTGACCTGTCCAGCACAGGCTGAGCCAGTGCCTACAGCCACTGCAACACCACCTCCACCACCTGAGCGACCATATGTGTGTGGAGAATGTGGGAAGTCATTCAAGGGCTCCTCGGGGCTACGTTATCACCTCCGTGATCATACAGGTGAGCGTCCCTATGCTTGTAGTGAATGTGGGAAGGCCTTCAAGCGCTCATCGCTGCTGCGCATTCACCAGCGGGTGCATACAGGGCTGCGTGCCTTCACCTGCCCCACCTGTGGCATGGCATTCAAATGGGCCTCTCATTACCAATACCATTTACGCCAGCATACTGGAGAGCGTCCATATGCCTGCCAGGATTGTGGGAAAGCCTTTAAGAATACCTCATGCCTTCGTCGGCACCAGCAGCTGCATACAGGGGAGCGTCCCTTTGCCTGCCAGACTTGTGGCAAGGCTTTCACTCAGATTTCCAACCTCCGGCAACATCAGCGGGTACATACTGGTGAGAGGCCCTACTGCTGCCGGGACTGCGGCAAGGCATTCACTCATTCATCCAACTTGGCACTGCACCGACGTACCCACTCCCGGGAACGCCCCTTCCAGTGTCCAGTTTGTTGCAAAGCTTTTGTCATGGCATCTTACCTACAGCGTCATTTGCGTACCCATAACAGCAGTGAAGCAGCCAATCACACAACTGCTGCCTTGTCTGCTGCCACCCAGGAGGTACAAATCATTCCCAACATGCAAGCCACTCTGAATGTGGACCTAAGTGGCAACTCCTCCCCAGCTGTTTCTTCCAACAGTCAAAGTTTCTTGCTAGTGCAGACAGCTCAGGGCTTGCAGCTCATTCCCAGTGTGCAGCAGCAGCAGCAACCACTTCTCCAAAATTTACCCCCCAAATTCATCATTTTGCCCAGTTCACAGATGGTAACGACTACACCTGCTGCTTCAACAACTTTTACCCTGGTGCCAAGTGCTTCCACTACTCCAAACAAACCTGCCATACTCCGTCAAAGTAAGGGAAAGAAGACTGTGTCAGTACCTCCTCCACCACCAGTATCTAGCAACCAGAATATTATTTTAATGCCCAGTACCACTGGAGCCAATATGCAGCCTATCCCTAATGTACAAATCCAGAGGCCACCAGGATTGCAGACCAATGGACAGAATGTTATGGTGCTCCAAAGTCTGCCGGAACAGCATATGGGCACAGTGCAGATACAATATATACCACCCAATCCATCAGCAAGTACTATTCAGATTCAAACTCTGCCTCAGCAACTCCAAAACATTTCCACTGCACAGCAAAGTGGCACACTACAAATTCAGACCTTGCCTACTGCACAGCAAACTGGCACGATTCAGATCCAGGCTGTTTGTAACCCTCCACAGACTGGTCTTCTACAGATTCAAAATCTGCCTCTACCCCAGAACACTGTGCAGATCCAGGGTCTGTCCACTTATCCACCAGCCAGCACAGTGCACTTCCAAACACTTCAGCCTTCACAAAAGATGAATACTGTGCAATTTCAGGCTGTAACATCTTCCCAGCAGGTGGGGACCCTGCAGCTCCAAAACCTTCAGTCTTCCCAACAAGTAAGCTCTCTTCAGATCCAGAGCTTGGCAACTTGTCAGCAGGCCAACTCTCTTCAGATTCAGAACTTGCCTCAGTCAAATCAGTCTGTGAACAGTGTTGAAATCCAAGGCCTTGCTCCTTCCCAACAGTTGGATAGTGCAAATCAGATCCAGGGCCTTATGTCTTCCCAGGAAGGGCAGCAGTTTCAGTCTTCAGAAGAGATGGCCAGTGTCCAACTTCAGACTCTGGGCTCAACTCAACAAATGAATGAGATTGGAACTGCTCTGTCTAGTTCACATGAACTTTCTGAAGTGGACCTCCATCAGGGATCCAACATGGAAGAAGAAAGCCAGAACCTGATTGTTGTTCAGAATTCTCCAGGAGAGGAACTGCTAGGGCCTGGAAGTGAGGTTGAGAACCTTGAGGGTGTGCAAGACATGCATATTGAGACTCTGCAGACTGAAGAAGGGGTTCAAAATGTATTAGTGTTGAGGAGGGCAGGTGGAGAACAAACTCGTTTGTGTGTTCAGGAGGTAGAGAACATACAGACTGTGCAGGAACTCTCTGGCCTTCAGTTACATAGTACTGATGGTAGCTCAGGGACTGGGCAGAATCTGTTTATTATCCGCAATGCGCAGGGTGAAGAGACTCTCCAAGTACTGGAGAGTGTACCGACCCTGCAAGTAAGTAGCCCAGATAACAGTCAAGCTGCTGTTGAAAGCAACAGCACTCCTCAAATGGTGCAGCTTTTACAAAACTCAGTTGCATCCCAAGGACTGCCTTCCATTCAAATTGTGCAAACAGTACCAAATATGCAACTTGTTCACACCTTCTAAAAAAACAGCTGCCTCACATACCTGGAGTATTGGTCAGGAACAGCTTGATTTCTACAAAGAATAAAAATGGGGCTAGAGATTTGGAACTAGACAACTTCAAACATATACTGTATTTGAGGTGGTCAGCTCACCAAGTGAGTTATGCTTGAGTTCCTCACAACACATTTTCTCAACAAATAGCTGGGTTCAACCCTTGCCTGCTTGTCCAAAGCATGTCCTTTGCTATTCTTCTGATCCTACGTGGTCTGCCGCTGCTGCTTCTATCCCTGCAGCCACAATAATCCCGTGCCATGCCTCTCGGCATCCATATATACTACACATGAGAAAGCGCCAGCCCAGTCTTTTATTTTTACCCAGATCCATTCCTATATTTAAAACATTTTGTTCTAACAAAAAAAAAGTCTTAATTGTAGCCAGGACTTCTGCCCATAGGAAATTGGGGACATTCAAGCTTGAGATCGCTTGATATTATAGAAGATAATTTTATGAGCTACTATAGACTGCATCATACAACTACAATGGCTTTTATAGCTAATTCCTTGTTTCCATTATAGCCCTTTTATCATGTGCAGAAGTACATTTCTTCCTGAGTTGGACCTTAGTTACTGGTGCTAACAAACACAACAGAATCAAAGATCCTTGTGAGGTGGAATGAAAATAAAAGACTGCTTTGATGCACCTTTGGTCTTTTTCAGTTTTTAGTATATCATTATGTAGGCTGGATCACATTTATTATGCAATGTTAAACATTTCTCATTACTCAGTTAAGGTTCTACAATACTTTTTTGTCATATGTTAATATTTTATATGTTACTGAGTTGGGGTAAGAAAATATAAAATAGTCTCTGTCATTCAACTTGAGAAACAAGTTGTGCATTAAACTACTGACTTAAGGCCTTTTTTAAAGGTGAAAAGCTTTGAAGGGACAAGAATAAAGACTTCAACTTAGGTGGTGTTATTCTTGGTTTTCTCAATTCCATGCTGCTTTATTCAGATGCAGTACATACTGGATATAGCTACTACTAAAATTTAGCAAAGATAGCAGGTAACAAAAATGAGGTTTTAGTAGTCTTGAACAATTCAACAGGTTATCAAGCTTCTTGATATTCTAGAAGAAGAAAGTTATGGAATGCCCATTTCTAGATAGACAGTAGTAGGTTTGCAAAGCATGCCAGACTAAAATGTGTATAGCTAGTTTGTGGTTTAAAATACTGACAAGCCATTGATTTAATTTAGCTGAGTTAACCAAGGAATATTGGGGCATATACAGCCAGAACTGGGCTAGATGAATAAGTAATATGCCTTGGTAATTGGGCTTATAAATCAAATTATAAGTCATAATATGATTTGTTTGGTTTACACCTTAGCTGTGAAAATCTAGTCAAATATTCAGTTCAAATTCTGCTCTTCAAACTAAACTAATACTGAAAGCAAGTAACAGTTGATACAAAGATTAAAATTATTACTAAAAATAATTAAAAATGAAATAGTTAGAAAAATGTCATTTTAGGTTTTTTTTTTAAATCTAGAGAGCAAGCCCAAGAGTTTTGAGCTAGCATTGCAGCAAGGCAGAAGATGGTCAGCTCTTTCACCAGAAAAGCAAGGCTTTAATAATCAACAAGGCATCTTCAGAAAAGTATCTTCTGTAGAACTTAATAGCTTCATAAAGGAAGCAGGCAAATCCAGAAGCAAATATGCCTTAGACATTAAGGATTTTTATGGTTTATGCTCACACTTTAAATGAGGGATTTTGTCACAAGTGTCATATGAGGGCTAGTTCATTCACAAAAGGGCTGCAATACTGATGCTTTTTCATGAATTGATACCAAGTAAATTAAGAACATTGTGGTTTCCTAGATTTTATTATTCTTGATATGATCCTGGAAAAATTCATCATTCATATTGAAAAGAATGACATCAAGAAAACCCATCTCACAAAACCTGCCCTAATCCTATTTTTTATTTTTTCTTGCTGAGGAGAATGATCTTCAATTTCATTTAGTCTTTTTTCATTCATTTTTCTTCATGCCAGGCAATATCAACATTCAAGGTAGGCCTTGTGAAGCAATTGTGGGGATCTAATGGCTCAGAAGTTTTTTTTTCTGAAATAAAAGTTATTTACAGGCCTAAGCAGAACTCTAGCCAACTATAAAAAGAGTATACAAAGCTGTTTGGAAGATATAATAAATGTAAACTTCTCCTCAATGTGTCCCAAGGCTTAGGATACAGGAGTCAAACTCGTGGCATCACATTGCTGTTATTTGACGTTTCATGATGTTTTTCCCTTCATGGAGTTGGGGTGGGTATGGCCTGTGTGTGATGCATCTGGCCTGTGGGCTGCCAGTTTGACATCCCTGGCCTAGGAGAATAAACAGTTTTCTAAATATCACAATGGTGGAGGCTTCATCACTCTGGAGAACAATCATTCCAGGAGCAGGCATTGGTTCCCATAAAATGACATTGTTTAATGCACTGCTTCTTAAACTTTTTTTTCCTTTCAGGATGCCTTCCCACTTTTAAAAATTTGGGGGGATCCAAAAGAGATTTTGTTTGTATTGCTTATATTTATTGAAGGTGACTATTTAAAAATCAAAATCAATACTCTTTTGCCACCACTTTATACAATTGCTTGATGTGTTTTTAATATTGCTTTATTTTAAGCATAGGCTGACAAACAATTTTAGTTTTTCAGACCCCCTGAGAGGACTATGCTTTTAAGAAACATTGGTTTAATGGACAGAGCCCAGCACATCCTCTGCCTGATTGTACCAGGCAAACTTTATAGCTGATCACAAGCACATTGAATTGCTCTGCAAGCTGACTGGTAATTGTTGCAGCTTGTAAAAGCAGTGAGGTTATATGAGTGTAATACAACATTACTGACACTACCTATGCTGCCAGATTCTATACCAGCTGTAGCTCCAAGATGGTCTTCAACTGCAGGCTTATGTAGAGAGTATTACAGTAAGCTCTAATGGGGGACAATGAGGACATGAAAGGTGTCCCAATTCAGAAAAGATCACCACTGGCATACTAACATATACTTGTGCAAAAGTCCCTCTTGGCCATAGATATTACCTGCTCTGAGCAGAAGGTTGCAATTTGAGAGTCCCCATAGATTGCACAACAAACTCAAATAGGGAAGTGCAAACCCATTGAAAGTTGATGGAACATCTCCAGAACCAGGGGACCCAAATAAGCATAGCCCCTTGATTTTGTCAGGATTGAATCTGTTTCTCTCCCTCAGGCACTCAGTAGGACTTTGAACACGTGACTATGCTTGATAGAAGAGGACTATCCCATATAGGAATGCACTGATCTTCAGTCAAGGGTTTCCAATAGCTGCATTCTAGTTAATTTATGAAGATTTCAGCTTAAGAGTCGGAAGGGATCTTGTAGGTCATCTAGTCCAACCCCCTACCCAAGCAGGAGACCCTACACTAGGGGTCTGCAACCTTAAACACTCAAAGAATCATTTGGACTCCCACAGAAAACACCAGGAGCCACAAAACCTGGGTAGGCGTAGCCAACTCAACACCACTTACTCCCACCTAGTCACATAACCCCCTAGGCACGCCTATCGAGCTGGTCATTAGGGCAGAGAACCAGTTGTTAAAAAAACACCAGGAGCCACAAAACCCTTTTGACATCTAAAATGTCAAATCATGTCCACCTCTCTGTATCTCCCTCCCTCTCCCCCTCTCTATATTTCATCCTGTTATCTCTCCCCCTCTCCCTCCATTTCCCTTTCCCCCATCCATTCCTCTGATTCTGTCTCTGTGTCTGTTTCTTTCTTTGTCTGTCTCCATTTCTGTTTCTCTCTCCCCCCCTTTCCCTCCCTCTCTGTATCTCCCTCCCTCTCCTCCGTCCATCTCTCTGTGATTCTGATTCTGACTGTTTCTGTCTATTTCTTTCTCCGTCTGTTTCTCTCTCTCTCTCTCCTCTGTCTCTCATCTATCTATCTATTCCTCCCTCTGTCTATCTGTGCTCTCCTGCCCAGCTTCATGTGTTGTGTGAATCCAACTACTTGGGCTGTGGAGGGGGAGTAGACGCTGGCAGGCAAAGCCAAGCTTTAGAGATCCACACAAAATAAGGCAATTCCAACCTGGATCCTGTTGGGGAGATACCCCTCTACCCTCTTCCTCTCTACCTCCATGACAGGGGCCCAGGCAGCCCAAAGGCAGCTCCCTCCTCGAGGTGGGCCAGCAAGCAAATAAATGCGGCACTTTGGCTGGGAGGTGCCTTGCAGGAAGCCCCAGCACGGTTCCTCACTCAGCCCAGGAAGGCTCTGGCTATTGCCACCATTGTGTCTCCTGCCAGCCAGCAAGGCAGCAAGGCAGCACCTCCCAGGTGAAGGGGGACCAGATGGCAGTGGTGAGAATTGGGCCTGGGAGGAAAGGCAGACACCGTGCTGTCCGGCTCAGCCATCCTGGTGGAGGGTAGGTGCTGTGGCAGGTGGGATAGAGCCAGGAGGGACACAGGAGCCAAATGCTTGAAGCAGTGCTTGACAGAGTTTGCAAGTGGGCTCAGCACTTTGCAGGAAGGGAGATCCTGTCCTGTTTCGTTCATTTTAGCGTGGGTGGGAACACAAAGGTGGAGGAAATCCATGCCTCTTAGTATTCAAGCCTCAAAGACTCCTTTGCATCCTAGAATTTCATCCTGTGGTCTCTCACTCTCCCCTTTGTCTTCTCCCTCCCTCCCTCTCCCTCCCCCCTCCCTCCTTCCTTCCTTCCTTTTCTCTCTCTCTCTCTGATTTTGATTCTCTGGCGCCACATCTCTTGCTGGGTCTCGCAGGCGTTTCTTCCAGACCTTGTCAGTGCTGCACATACTCAGTCACTTGGGGAGATGCATGACCTGCTCTCTTCCCTGAGAGACACTTTCTGCAGTCAGAAGAAGCACCAGAGAACCAGCAAAAGATAAAGCAAGTACAGGGAGCAATATGGAGCAAGTCTCCATTCCTGACCATTGTCCTTACCTTCTCAGGCCAGGCAAGGAGTGACTGAGAGAGGAGAGCGGTGTGGGGCCAGCCAGTGGTGAGGTCACCTGACAGGGAGCCACAGCAGAGGGCTGAAAGAATCGCATGCAGCTCTAGAGCTACGTTTCCAACATCTGCCCTACACCATTTCTGACAAATGGCAGTCCAATCTCTTCTCAAAAGTGTCCAGTGGTGAAGTTCCCACAACTTCTGAAGGCAAGTTTCATTGGTTCATTGTTCTCACTGTCAGAAAAGTTCTCCTTATTTCTAAATTGAATCTCTCCTTGATCAGTCTCCATCCATTGTTCCTTGTCTGGCCTTCAGGTGCCTCTGAAATCAGCTTGACCCCTTCCTCAAATATTGGAACACTTCTATCATGTCTCCCCTGGTCCTTCTCATCACTAGACTAGCCATGCCCAGTTCCTGTAACCGTTCTTCATGTGTTTTAGTTTCCAGTCCCCTAATCATTCTGGTTGTTCTTCTCTGCACTTTTTCTAGGGTCTCAACATCTTTTTTATAGTGGTGACCAAAACTGGATGCAGTATTCTAGGTGTGGTCTTAAGAAGGCTTTATAGAGTGGTATTAGTACCTCACTTGATCTTGATTGCATCCTTCTGTTAATGCAGCTAAGGATTGCATTGACTTTTTTGGCTGCCACTTCACACTGCTGGCTTATATTTAACTGGTTGTCCACTAAGACTCCAAGATCCCTCTCACAGTTACTGCTATTAAGCCTGGTTTCACCCAGTCTATATGTGTACTTTTGGTTTTTCTTGTCTAAGTATAAGACTTTACTCTTCTCTACATTGAATTTCATTTTGTTAGGTAGGGTCCAGTGTTCAAGACTGTCAAGATCCATCTGGATTTTGAGCCTATCTTGTAGGGTGTTAGCTATTCCTACCATCTTAATATAATCTGCAAAATTGGTTTAAGTTCCCCTTTTATTACCTCATGTAATTGTTTATGAAGATATTGAAGAGTACTGGGCCTAAGATGGAACCTAGTGGTATCCCACCGCTTACTTCCCTCCGTGTAAATGTAGACCCATTAAGAACTACTCATTGAGTAGAGTTTGTCAGCTATCTACAAATCCATCTGGTGATGATGCTATCTATCCCACTTTTTTCTAGTTTATCAAGAAATAGGTTGTAGGTCAAATGCCTTGCTGAAGTCTAAGTATATTATGTCCACAGTATTTTGCTAGTCTACTAATTTAGTCACCACGTTGAAGAATGAAATAAGATTGGTTTGGCATGATCTGTTTTTGACAAACCCATGCTGACTTCTAGTTGTATTTACTTGTTTCTGTTGGCAGATGTTTTCTTATTACCTTTTCCAGTATCTTCCCAGGTATTGATGTAAGGCTGATTCCTGTAGTTTCCTGGGTCTGATTTTGTTTTTGTTTTTCATCCTTTGAAGATGGGAACCATATCAGCTCTTTCCCAGTCCTCTGATAGTTTCCCAGTGCTCCAGGATTTTTGAAAGATGTGGTACGTCTGAGATGACTTTTGGCAGTTCCTTTAGGACTCTGGAATATAATCCAATAGGTCCCAGTGATTTGTATTCATCAAGATCAGAGAGAAGTTTTGATTATTTTAACTTTTCTTTTCTGTCTTTTACAGTTATGTTTTTGGTAGGGTGGGCTATAGTTTCTTTTTGCATGAAGACTGATGCAAAGAATGAGTTAAGCAGCTCTGTTTTCTCTATGTTGCCTGTTTACTTCCTTGCCATCTTCTCTCTTTAGTGGACTGACTGCTTCCTTGGGTTTTTTTTTCTTTTTCTTGTTAGGGTTATATCTAGTGGTTTCATGTAGAAGTTAAACAGAAGATGACTAGAAAATGTACTGTTCTAAGAACAAAAGTCCAGACCTTTGATGACTTATAGAACTGGCCCTCTGCCCTCTATACTTAATCTCAAAATCAGTGTAAGACAAAATGTCTGCCTCATGAGGTTTGGGGCATTAAACATGCATTTAATTGTCCTTGCAATATAAATTAATGTGACACAAGGGTTTCATAGGTATACACAAGGTTTAGTAACTTACTAACTAGAGGACTTCTTTATTAGAGCTTTGCTGTCATAGTTGCTACTCATATTATCATTTTGACACAAAGAATAGCAGCACATAAATGTAACACATCAAACTTATAATAATATACCAGTTTGCCTTCATGTATTCAGTATTTCCTCTCACCACAGGAGGGTGTATTTAGACCACCTATGTACTACATATAATGGATACCGAAAATAAATTACTCTAGCATTTTCAACAAATAATATGAATATTATATAATGAAATGCAAACTAATTAACTATACAGAGGTTTGGTACTAGGAACTATCTTTTTATTTTCTGCAACAGCTTTTAAACCATTCAATATTTTCAGAACAGCGCTGATTGTTTTCAGGATCCCATTTAACATTAACATTAGCCAGTTGGATGGAAAGCTTACAGATCAAATTCTGACTCCATCAGTACTTTTTATTAGTATACATTTTGTTTGCATTTATCTATCTTATCTTCCAAGAACTTAATGTGGGTTAGGTGGGTAAGCCATTCATTTTATCCCACAGCTGAATCCTGAGGTTGGTTGAACTCAAAATCCTTAGCACAGCAACATAGTGAATTTCTGTGATTTCAGTAGCTTTTGAAACTGGGGCTATATAAACCTATTTTATAATTGGTCAGTATTTAAATGTGCAGCCAGTTACATTCCAAGAAGGGGATGGGGGAGAAGGTACATTTTAAACATGTATACATTCCATTTTTAAGTCAAACTAAAATATTGGTGATATACATGACTGAATCTAGGCACTTTGCTGGCCATGATATGGAAGTGGGCTGCCACCAGTATTCCCCAGGATGTTTTTTTTTTTATTGTTTTTTTTTTTGTTTAATGCTCCCTGTTCTAATCTGCAGTTCTAGGATTTCTTGGTATGGTAGTCTTCCCTGTAGGTAATAAAAATTCTGCTTTCTACATAGACCAAGGCTGACTGGCTGGCTGGCTTGCTAGCTAATGAATGTAATTTAAAAGTTTAGGCAAAAAGAAAAATTCTTATCAGTCCCAAAGTCTCCCCCCCCCCACGATGTTCGAACAACATAGGCTCCTCAGGTTTAATAGTGTTAATACTGCCATAACATCCAGATGGAAAAGGATATATTAACCGTTTACCTATGTATAGATTTACCTGTTGAATTTGTCTGCCATGACTTGTGCATAGGTTTATCTGTTGAATTCCTGTCTGCCAGGATTTATGCATCCGATTGTTTTTTGTTATGCACTACAGAAAAAGAAGGTGGGTCAATCTCCCCCCCCCCCCCATTTCCTAGGTTTCCCGAAAATAATCAAGGAAGGAAAGGAGCTTGGATATCTCTACAATTCTTGGCATACCCGAGAGGCCACATTGGGCCCGCTTAGCAACAGTAACTAAGAGCTGCGTAGGAAGGGATAGGGGGTCGAAGAAGAAAGAACTTAACGCATGCGCATATTCAGTGAAGCCTTGAGTCTGGAAAGAGATTGAATTATCGGGCCTTTAGGTCAGGACTGTTTCCTACCCACCCCTCCCGCGTTCTGGAAGGAGGAGTGGAGAATGTAACAGTTATTGGAATATCCCATGCGCCTCTCTGCAGGGTAGAAGTCAGCCGTTGCTTGCTGGGTGAGTCCATTGGGAACAGAGGGGGGACGGTGAAAGGTTTAACTGTAGGGAGTATACTAAATAAGGTGCTTCTATTTTTTGCGGAGGGGCGTGGCTGCGGTGGCCCTCTTATGAAAGGGAGGGGTTAGGCAAAATACAGGTGTTGCAGTTTTCCTGTTGTAAAATTTACGAGGAAAACTTTATTGCTCGTGTGCATCTGATAAGCTACTTGTGAATTCACTCGAAAAAAACATATTTGTAGTAGATATAAAGCACTAAAACCCATCGTTTTCTCAATAATTCCTTTCAGAACAATCCTTTGAAGTAAGGGACCCTTGTATAACAAAAAAGAAAACTGAAGTCGGAGAAGAGCAGGTGGCCCAGAGCCACCAGTGATTCTTTAGGCACTGGCATCATACTAAACCAAGATGTGTTTTAGCTTAAAGTGCAATTGGCATCTATCGGGCTGCCCTGTGTGATGTCAGTGTGATTTTTATGAACCATCTGCAATAATTGTTCTTTTTTCCAGTTAGACATTACCGTTTCAGAGTGATACCTATCACAATTTTGCTCATAATTTAAAGAAGGCTCTGCACTGTAGTTTAAACATGTGGAGAATATGGGAAAGGAAATGTAAAGTAGGAATGATTAGGAAAGATGTTAAGAGACATTCCCTAACTGCTTATGGATATTTCCCAAATTATATTTATTTTATATGGTGGAGGGGGTTGAGTACCCTTTTATGAAGTAACTGGAGTTCACCTTCTTTAGATGTTCGCTTCCTTTAAATATTGACGAACATTTATTTCCTCATTTAAGTAAAAGGTTCTCTCCCACTGTAGTCTGAAATTATTTTTCAGTCAACATTTGAACTTTTTTTTTCCTTTTAGGTGTCAGTTGCTAACAATATGCCTACCTTGGACCCAGAACAGCTGTTAATCAGGGAAATGAGAGAGGATGAAGCCCCCATTGTTTTGGAACTTCTGAAGGTGAGATGGAGGAGAAACATGGATCCAGCTACATCAATACTCCTGCTTTTCTTTTAAGAAGTTTCTCTGTGTTAATCCAAGTTAAAAAAATTTTCAGAAAATATCTTCAAGTTGATAATACTTGTATTTGTGCTCTGGAAATTGCATGGATTCAGCTACTATCAAAGACATAGAAGTCTAAATGTATTTCCAGGTCTAGTGTTAGAGAGTCCCAAATCTGTCCTGAATATTTTCTGGAATTTTTCAGTTACAAACAGCATAAACATTTTCCTTAAAGATGTCATGCCTATTGCTTTTGACTTTTACTTGTAACATGAAAGTAATAGGTGGGATTTTAATTAATGGGAAATATTTGTGATAATATGATCATGTGTTTGCAATGCTAGGATAGAATCAAGAATATCTGAGTTCATATCATTACTGTATGGTAAAGCTCGCTGACTGATTTTAAACTGGGCCAGGTAAGTGTATAATGGCTCTCTGAGACCGGATTAGAGATGGTTATGTATGCCTGATAACTTCTCTGGCATTTGGGTTCCTCTAAACTCTGAGGACTTTTTATGTTCTTCTATTTCTCTCCCACTAGGATGGATTCAAAGATACAGAAAACCGCTTGATACTTTATGTGCTGACACGGCCACTAGCCTTATTACTGATGGCAGTTGTGAGCAGTGGACTACGCTTCTTCCTGAACTCCTTTGTGGTGGCCCTTGTGTTGCCAGTACTCCTCACTGTAGTGGCTCTGAAACTTCTGCTATGGCGCTCACCAGACCTTAAACACTTGCATGCCTATTACAGTGCAAGCCAGCGTGGGCTTTGGGTGGCTGTTTATGATGATGATGATGTGTGTGGTTGTGTGGCTTTGGAGCCTCTTGATAGAGAGCCACACACTGCTGAGCTCAAGCGCTTAGCTGTCAGCCGATGGTACAGGCGCTCTGGCGTGGGTCGGTGCCTCCTTCATTTTTTAGAGGCACAGGCTCGTGCACAGGGCTTCAATTTCCTGGTGGCCCAGGTCTCCGTAGTGGCTAAGGCTGCTATTGGTCTCTTTGAGAACACTGGCTATAGTATCAGTGGTGGGCGCCCATGGTTGGGTTATACTGTTCAACAAGAGTTCATCAAAGAACTCTAGAACTATATCTACTAGTTGGGTACCAAGCTGTTAGGCAAGCTAGCATGTTTTTGAATGTTGTTCTTGAACAAAGAAAACACAAAGTTTCAGAAACAGACTGTAGTTAAAACAAGGCATTCCAGGTTCTAAGCAGTAGTTACTGTTAACATGGTTTCTGCTTAGAAAACAAAAGTGTGGCTGCAAAGCAGATCAGGATAAAAGATTGTGCCTTCTTCCCAGTCTGGTATAACAATCAAATTTTGTTTGGGATTTCTGTTCTACATTATTCACTGATGTTGAAAAAAGAATTGAGACTCATTTCCTGTATCCTCTTTTGGGATCAAAGTAACTTCACATTTTATACAAAGGGAACAGCAAATTCTAACAATTGAGATAGTTTTTGCACAGGTGTGTGCGCACATTTGTGTATATACATACATACATACATATACATATATAACCAAACCCAGAGGATTTTGGGTGTATGGGTGTATACACACACATGCACATATTTTCTCAATGTATACAAACACACAAAAACAAAGCCAGATGATATACCAAAAATCAGGTCCCACTGACAATTTATTACATAAATTACACTAATTGTTCAACTTGGTTGCTTTTTTCTCTAAACCCTTTCTGTTTGATGCATGGCTTTTGAACACTCCTAAATATAGTAACATTTTCCCTGGGGGTGGGGACTGAAACATTCATACAGATTGAACTTATAGGGTCTGATGTTTGCAACACTGTTTGTATATATGTACTTCTCTATGAATGCACTTCATATAACAGAAGGTCATCTGAAAATTATTATTGTTCAAATAGCCTTTCAGAATGAGAAACTTATATGCCAAATTCATATTTCACCTGCAAATCAGCCTGAATGCATAGGGTATGTTTCTCTCTTATCAGGTTGTTGTGTATTTTTGCAAATGAATGATCAAGATAATGGCTGACTAGTTTCTTAAATAAGTTAAAGAAATATGTTAAACATTTTGTAGTCCCTTGATGCCATACAGCCTGAACGCATCTAGTCATTTGCATTCACTACTTAATGTGTTTTACATTCATTTCCTCACTTCTGTCAGCTGGTAGTGAATTTATGGACAAATTTTCTAAATTTGTATTTGCATGCTTGGGTCGGAGTATATTCTCTTATCTTAGTTCTTAGGATCAGAGAAATTCAGTGATGCATTCTCTTTCACTTTTATTTTATAAATTCAGTAAAATTTATTTAAGAAAGGGGAAAACACCTTTTTAAGATGAGATTTCAGAAGTTCTTTTATACATTCTGATAAAATATATTTCAGCTATATTGTGGAAATTGAACAAGATTACTGTAGTTCAGATTAGTTTAAATTGAGCACATAAAACTGTTGAACTACTATCGGATGAAGATGTAGATAGCATCGTTGGGAATAATGAATTGGGAACATGGAAGTGTGCTCCTGTCATGGAAACTAGTTTAAATCGTACATGTTCATATAATTGAGTTTTCACAGAATTTGAAGATAATAAAAACTGGCTTGAGGTCATTTTTTAAAATGATACATGTTAAATATATGTATTTGATTCATGTTGCATATCCCTACTTCATCTCCTATCTTTTGAATATAAACTGGTGAGTGGAATTTTATGGGTAGAAATGTAACTGGACAAGGAACAGACACAAAAATGATTAAGAGAACACACATTTGAATAAACTTTAAAAGCTTATTTTTTTTCTTAGGATGAGCTAATAAATGTTCTGGCATTCATGTGCATATAACATAGTTCAGTGTCCAAATTAGCAAACCCAGATTCCGCTTGGTTCTACAGTGTCATTTTTCTAATAATCTAGTTAGGTTGACTAGCAACTTATTTAGGGCTCCATTAGCCCAGGCAGGAAGTTGATTTTAGAAATTGTTGTCTTTATTCTAGTTCACAAATTTATCTTCCCCCAGATGTTTTAGCCAAAAGAATTCAAAAAATGAATCATTTGTCTGTATCCAATTTCCATCAGGCTGAACTAGATTTCCAAATTCATTAGATGTCCATTGCAAAAGAATTCAGTGGAATGGAAATTTTGTATGATCAACAACAATGCTTTGTATATATATTTTCTTATATTTTTTCTTGCTGTATTTTTTCCTGCAGCTGCAGAGTCTACATTTTTCTGATCAATATTGATCTGTTGATTTCAACAAGAATTTCAACTGGTTTTCCACCTGAGCCTGACATCATGGGCTAAGGGAGACTGATTGGTTCAAGGTCACTAGGCCAGCTTCAATGCCTAAGGCAGAACTAGAATTCACAGTCTCCTGGTTTATAATTTGGAGCTTTATCCATCAGCTCAGACTGATCTGATGTGTGTGTCTGTGTCTGTGTGTGTGTGTGTATACATACACACTCAGTGAAATATTGTGACGGAGTAGAGGTGATGTATTTTAATTTGAAGTACCTAGTCATTAGGAACACAGTGTACAGAGAGATGTGTTACATCTATGTGACAGCCAAGTTATTGGAAGTTGAATTATAGTTGTTGGGACCAACATGTTCTGCTTTTATTACAGTAGTAACTTCAGGGATGGCAATTTATTTTTTGTAATAGGAGAAAAACATCAAACCTATTCACTGTGTTGGGAAACATTACAGAGACCAAGAGAAAAGGTCAGGAATATGTATACTAGACATGGATCATCTGACCCAATATTTCTATATATGTGGTTTTCCCTTTGTGCTCTGACCAGCTGCTCTGTTCTCATTGGAATCTACTTTGTGCAAATGGAAATTTTGCCTTTCAAAAATATTGATAAACACAACTCTCACCAGTCCCCAACTCTCACCACATAAATCCATATGGGAGTTAGCAACAATTGTGGAATCTTCTATTTTCATATTTCTCATTTTATCTAGTTGTTTTCATCTGATGCACTATCTTTGCAATGCTGGCCCTATATTTTTGAAAAGGCTTGTCTGCATTTTTTATAGATGTAAATAAAAGGTTTAATGTTGCAGAACTGTGATATATGAATACTGAGAGTTACTTGCTTACAAATTGAGACATATTACTTGCTTACCTACTGATTCAAAATTAAGCACAAACAAAAATCTTAAAGGATACATAGAAAATGGGTTCAGAGGAAAAGCTGGTTAAGATATATTAGAGTCCAAAGATTTAACATATTTCTCTTTAAGCATTAGTAATAATGTAGTTTGTGAATATCCCATGCCAAAATTTGCCTTTTACACACTGCATACAGTTATCAAGCATCCTGAAATTGTCATGGACCACCCTTCTGCCCAGTGTTTTGCTGTTTTCTAATACAAGGCAGTCCTTGATTTATGACTGCTCATTTACTGACCATTCAAATTTATGTCAGTTTGAGGGGGGTTACCAACAACCAGTCCTTGCACTTCTAACCAGCGCAGCATCCCTGAGTTCATGTGATCATGATTTGGGCACTTTGCAAATTTCACACTATGATGGTTATCTCTTCCATGGTCACTTGATCCTCATTGGTGACCTTCCCAGCTGACTTTTAAAAGAGTCAGTGGAAAAGCCAATGGGAAAGGTAACAAATCAATTACATAATGTTGTGTTTAAGAACCACTGTGATTTGCTTAACGACTGCAAGAAAGAAATAATAAAATTAGGGTTGGTCACATGATGCTTTGCTTAATGATTGCATCATTTAGCAATGGATTTTACAGTCCCCATTGTTGCTATAAGTTGAGAACTACTAGTAGTGAATATTTTCTGGCTGAAAATGCTGGTTCGTTATTTGATACAACAAAATTAACATACCCATCATAGGTATGATTGTGGGAAAGGTTTTTTTTCCCCAAAGAAAGAAAAGTTGGATAAGAAGATGTAACATGGTTGTCCAAATAGAATAGTATACAAGGCAGAGCTATTTAGTGTGAGGATTGCTGCAACACAAGATATGGTTTATGTATTAATGTGATAGGAATTTAGAGGCAAGTTCCCAAGTTAGATGTGCAAGGAAACATATTCTCCTAATGGAAGAATGGGAAATGGAAGAACATATGAATTTCCATGCTACTACTACTTCACATATGAAAGTCTGAGGCCAGCAACATTTGAAGAACACAGGTTCTCCATCTTTATATCATGATCAACTAGAGGGAGAAATCCTGATAATGAAGATAATGATAGTTCCAATTCTGCTAACTTCTTTTTAGATCCTTGTAGGTTGATATTTGAGTAGAAACTAGATTTCAGAAATAATTGTAACTTCATATATAATAATTTATAATAATTTCATTGAGAGACAAGCCATTTCATGGTTATCTGCAATAAAATCTGAAAAATCAAGGGCATTTTCTTAGATTTGAAAAGATTAAGCCAAGGCAGTTTTGTTTAAATAAAGAAGTAATTTTCTCTGGCTTGGCAGATTCCTAATGGTGAATGTTGTACAATTTTGGCTCTGATTGCCTGGTACTGCATAAAAGCTTTCTATTTTATCCAGAAACACTTACCTCATATGTCCTGCAGCTGAAACTTGACTTTTAAAAACAAGATTCAAAGGGGAAAACTTAAGCTAATAATTATGTTGAGAATCCTTATCTGTGTTCAGCAATAAAATGCTGAAAGAACCTAGCAATAATAATGTTGGTACTAAATTTTACTGGCCTTATTTTTCTTTAACCATCTCTTCTTTTAGTCATCTGCCACTGTTCTAAATTCATGTGGAATGTTGAACTATATAATGCTGTATTACCATGACTACAAATTATTGGACCAGAAGTCTGGAATTGTTTCAATTGCTGGACATTTCAGGTATTGGTATGCTACAAATCGGACACAATATGGATTTTAGAGAGGATCCAAAACATTATTAACCCAAGTAACATTCATTATGTCTGAAGTAAAATATTGATTTACTAAGAAATTTGTAGATCTTATAATTAAATTATGTGTTGGGGAGACAGTTCCCTTCTCTCCTAAATATTGACACACATTTCCCTAATAATAAACCAAGTGATGGAGAAAAATAGGAATTGTTTGAGGAATCTTCTCATTTGCCATAGAGGTGAAAAGTGGTGCAAAGGTATTATTTAATTTCCATCATCTATGTGTACTTATTTTAAAGGTGGGCAAGCTAAAGAAATTCCTAGGTGCCCAATGGTAATAGTTATAAAATTAAATAATAAAAGCCAGTTTACATGGACAGAGCAGATTATACAACTGTCCAGCCACCTTCCCCACCAATATGTGGCAAAAAAAAAGGAGGGGGGAGGAAGTTAATTTTAATTCTTAATTAAACTCAATCTGTACTTCCTATTGTTTATCTTATGGGGACAAAAATATTTAATTTATTAATTATTAGGTACTTATTGTAGGTCATTTGTGTCATATACAGTTTGATCTTGGTGCATTACCTTGTGAATATCTTGATGATCGCCCTAGCGTATTCCCATAAGTGTAGGGTCCGCTTTTTGGATAATTGAACACCAATTTGCATGGTCAGATGCATCTCCAGGGGTGGAGGCCATCGGATTGCATATCTTTTTTTTTAAAGAATTTTTTATTTTAAAACACATACACACAAAAAAACATACAT
>JAEANM010000593.1:0-34256 GCA_017656035.1 Myanophis thanlyinensis
GAGAGAGAGAGAGAGAGAAAACTTAGTTAAGAAGTAATAATCAGCCATAGTGAAATTAATCTTTCTATCATGTTGAATTTACAGTATATTATGGTTGAGAGATCAAATGGGGGGGGGGGTTTGCTGCTGAAGTTAGCAAATATCACCTTCTAATTACAGAGATTTTAACCACTGTAAAAGTTAAGAAGTACTGTGTAGTAATATGAAGAGTTTAATAATAAAATAGAAAGGTGAACATTTCTGTAAATGAATGTGGCAAACCAGCATGCTTCTGATTGAGAGGAGATAAAGTGTTGGCAAAGATCAAAGTGTTGGCAAAGATCAGTGAGTAAATTGGTCCCATGGAACCTCTCTAGATAAAAAGAGGATGGGAGATTGCCTACTTGTATTCTGAACAGCAGCTCCTCTTTTCCCACAGGTTTGAGTGGAGCCTTTTAAAGGATAGAGTTCACTAACCTCACTTCTAATCACTTCTGGAAAGTAACTATTTAATTGTATTAATGATATCAGAGAGCTTCAAAATGGTGGTTTAAAAAGCTACTTGGTGAGTTTATCTTCATTCAAAATTAACTATAGTTTAAGAATTAAGAACTAGAAAGAAATGGCAATAAGGTAAGTAAGATTTTAATAAAAATAGAAACAGATTAAGGAGCCAGAAAAATTTGGAAACTTTTGTTAAAAGATGGGGGGGGGTTAAATTAATAAATAATACATTCATGGGAATAATATTTGTTCAGTCTGTCAAACTAACAACAGAGATTTGAGCCATTATAATCTTAAAAATTAAACACTAATGCCTAAAGACTGTAGGCATTCTTTTCATTTCCCTCTCTTTTCTAAATCAGGTTTGCATTATTTTTTTATTATTTTTAAAAACTTTCAAAAATATTTTTTAAAAGCTAATAAAATAGAAATAAAATAAAATAGAGAACTCTTTTAACTTTTTTAAATTAGAGACTGAAAAACAGTGTGATGGTCATCTAGAAAGTATGCTATAGTGTGGATTTCTGATATAAGATGTCTTTTTGTTTTATGATTTTTGCAATTCTATCTGCACTCTGTTAAATCTGAACACTGTGGTTTACAAGCTGTGCCTTCTCTGTCATGCATAGAAGTTAGTGCTTTGGCATACAACTGATCCTCAAATTTATGACTGGTGGTTTAACGATGGTTCAGAATTATGACAGTCTCAGAAAAACCCATAAAGACTGGGCAATTACAAAATATCAAAATCTGGCCATTACAAAATATCATTATAAAAAGCTGCCCTCAATCCCTTTGGTCACACAATCACCTTTCAGGACCTTGGCAGCTGCTTTATATTTACGACTAGTTGCAATGTTCTGCAGTCAGGTGATATACATTTTGTGATGTTTTTTGCTAGTTTCCAGAAAAATCTCCCATTTGGGGAACGGGTTTGCACATAACAACCATCTAATATGCTTAACAGCTGCGTGGTTTGGACTTAGAACCATGTGATTGACCACTATAAAAAAGAGCATAAAATTGGCTCTGATCGCATACCTTGACTTATGGCCGTCATGACTTAATGATCCAACATTCTGGCCCCAATTGTGGTTGTAAGTCAAGGGTTGCCTACAAACATATCTGCTTCTGTATGTGAAGATAGCATTGGGCATTCTGGAAAGAAAAACAACCAGTCTTCAAGATAGGTTACCTTCTTGATTTGGTTCGCAAGTGGTAGGAAGAACATGGATATTGTTTTCCTACCATAGTCACTGAATAAATTGTTTTGCTTTATGAATTTCTTTTGGCATTTATTGAAGAGGAGTGAATACTGGAAAGTAGGTGAGAGCCTCAGTAGTGCACTGGTTAGAGTGCAGTGCTGCAAGCTACTTCTGCTGACTGCCAGCTGCCTGAAGTTTGGCAGTTCAAAGCTCACCAGGCTCAAGGTTGACTCAGGCCTTCCATCCTTCCAAGGTGGGTAAAATGGGAGTCCAAATTGTTGGGGGCAATATACTGACTCTGTAAACTGCTTAGAGAGGGCTGTAAAGCATTGTAAAGTGGTATATAAGTCTAAGTGTTATTGCTATTGCTATATGGAAATGGCTGGAGGGTATAAATGTAATCCTTGTAGTACAACCAGTCAATTAATGAGTGCTTGAAGTTATGATGGTTACTTGTAGTAACCTTCATTATCTTTGTGTTTTACTATTGTCATAGTAAAAGTATGGCAACTGTATATTGTACTTTTTATCCACCTAAAACTTACTACAAGTGGTAAAGAATAACAACGATGACACATAAAAACATCTGTGTAGCAGAAGTGAGGAGTTGATTTCCATTTTAGTGGTATCCGGGTTCTTTGGTAGAATGACTTAAGAAGGCTTCTAGAATACCATTATGGTTCATGATGGCAATGGTAAGTGATGGTGAGACTAGTCAGTAGCCCGTATGAATGATAGATGTGTTCTTTTAGAACAAGGTTGTCAAACTTGATTTCATTGAGGGCCAAATCAGGGTTGTAGTTGAACTTGGAGGCTGGGGTGGACATGGCCAGGCAGACCGAGTCCTGAGGGAGAGGGGGCGGTATATAAATAAAATAAATAAATAGACGTGGCCAGTTCAACAGCACTCGTTTTGGGGGAGGCTATGGTGGCCTGAGTGCTTTGCCAGTAAAAACAGGCTCTCAAGCTCTGTTTTCAGCTGGGACAGCCTCCTGCAATCCTCCCAAACTCCATTTTCACTGGCAGAGGCACTGTGGGCCGGTCCCTCACTGTTTCCAGGGTGGCCCCATGGGCCAGATCTGGATCCTAGGCCTTGAGTTTGACACCCCTGTTTTAGAACATGTCTCTTCTAGAACATAAGTTCATCATCTGTACTAACATTTCCTGATCTCTGTGCTTTCTAGGGAGTTCCTGATTAAGGGTTCTGTATAAAATTTTAATTTAGATTATTTCTATTGGTTTTTAAATGGTGCTTTGTGTCACAGTCCATGTTTATTATTATTTTTAAATAGCAATAGCAATAGCACTTAGACTTATACACTGCTTCATAGTGTTTTAGCCCTCTCTAAGCGATTTACAGTCAGCATATGGGTCCTCATTTTACCCACCTCAGAAGGATGGAAGGCTGAGTCAGCAATGAACTGGTGAAAGTCTATGGAGATTCTCAGTCATCCAGGTCATGGCTGTCCCAAAGGTGCTTTTTCAAGAGGCAACTGGACTTTCTGGTTTTTCTTTGAAGACGTTTCATTTCTCATCCAAGAAGCGTCCACCTTTGGGTCTTGAGCATCAAACTGCTAACATTTGGCAGAATTAGCCTGCAATTCTGCATTCTAAGCACTCTACCACCATAGCATTTAAACATCCATGTGCAACTTAAGGCAGAATATCCTATATCTTTTTACTGCAGCAGCATGGAAATCTTTCTTCCTTATCACATCTTCTCCCCTCTTTCTGAACAGTTTTTGTGCTAAGAGCAGTTTTCAATATATAGTCTGAGTATAGTATCAGTCTGAGTAGTCTGAGTAATATGGTTTAGTCTGCTCTCCTCTTTATAATATTAGAGGATGCAATTCTGTTATCATTCATACATAGAGCCTACAGTGTAATGTGACTGTAGCCTTTAATGAATCTTTTTCTCCTCACATTTTATGAGTTCCTTCTAGTGTTATGCATTGGCATCCAGCTGTCACAAAACTCTCTACCACACAGTGGTAAGGATAATTGGTTTGATGGATGAAGCAAAAAATATTCCTCTATTCATTTTCTCACTCCTGTATTTCTCCTACTTATTATGGCAAAGCTTCAGGTTATTTATAAAGAAACGTTGGTTTTCTAAGGATCCTATAATAATGAATTATTACACTTAAGTTAGCTTTCTTAGTCCTTATCTTCTGCTTGTCACTACCGAGAAACACAAGGCGGCCAAATCAAAGAGCATTTTTAATATTATCTTTTTTAAAATAGCCCCAAAAGAACTGAGTTCATCCAAAATAATTTTAAGATGTGTGGACTTCAACTCCCAGAATTCTCCAGCCAGCATGCTGCTGAAGAATATTGGGAATTGAAGTCCAACATCTTAAAGTTGCCATGTTTGAACAACACTGCTCTAGAGCAGGGGTGGGCAATTACGGCTCCTTCATGGCTCGTGGACTTCAACTCCCAGAATTCCTGAGCCAGAATGAAGGGCTGTATTCTGGATATTATATGATAAAATCAAAGAAGCAATTTACTGAAATCCTCATTTGGTTTGGAGCATGATTGAGAGGCGATTTGTGGAAATGGAGACCTCTGTTTGCTGAAATACTGTTGTACTCTTGGCAGCAGACTTTGCAAGCCCCAGTGAATAGCTGAACTTCTGAATTAATCGCTTCTTAATGTAATTGAATCCTCATATTCTGGAGAGACAGAAAGCCTTTTCATTTATGCAGGGGAGACAAGCTGCAGTTTGTGAGAGTGTGATAAGGTCAGCCAGATCTGTGAAATGAGAGGAAGTCTCTGTGTTATCTGCTTGACCCAAGCCATTAAAACATCCTCCGGTAATAGCTACACAAAGCAGCCTCTTACATTTCCCATAAACTAACTGTGCTTTACAAAAACACACAAGCTACCTTCTGTTTTGAGGGGAACCTGCTTGAGTATTCAGGAAAGCTGTCTGGGGAGAAAGTAGCAGGATTTTAAGTAAGGATGATAGAACATTGAATTCCAAATGAGTAAATATATCATCATCATCATTACAAGAATCCTGAACTATTAGATTTGGAAGAATGGCATCTAATATCCTGCTTGATGTGGTCTTGCACCATTGCTGTCAGATGGCTAGTCAAACCTGACTTAAGTACTTGCAATGTACAAAATCCAATGACTACATTGAATGACAAACCTGGTCCCATCAATAGGATCTTACAACGGAGACAATTTCCTTCCAGTTGAGCTTAACTTTTGATAATTTCATGGATATATTGGTGTGGTTTTCTTGGCAACAAAAATACAAGGCTCCTGCCATTGACTTCTTTCAAAATTTTAATTTCCCAGTATGGCCTGCAGCCATACATAAGGTTTCTAGGAAGTCTCCTTCCCTCAAATGTTATCTGGTTGGACCTCAGAGGTGCATCTTCTTGATGGAACCTCAGAAGTGTGTCTTCTTGATAGTTGGTCATGCCCTTTGGAGTAGCCTCTCACATTTGTTGGGTTGTCTACCTTTTAGCCTTCTGGAAGGCCATGAAGACCTGACTCTTCCCCCAAGCATTGGACTACTATGAGATTAAATCAGAGATCATGACTATGGGTGGTGGGAAGGGTATGATCTGTTTTCATCGTGTTGCTTTTATTGGTTGTTCTGAGCTGCCTAGGATGACTGTATGAGATGGGTAAGATAATTCTATGAATGAATGAATGAATGAATGTCAACATCTTTGGAGCTAAAAATAGCTGAAGAATAGTGTTAGTTATTAGGGTTAATTACCCACCTAATGCTCTTACAATTTAAATTAGAGGTACCATAACTGGGTTTAAAAAATGTGGATTACCATTCTCCTGGTCATCATCCTGGCCATTTAATGGCATGCAGACTTTAGCAGCCCAGAGATAGCTGAAATGGCTCTCAATTCTTCAGGTTTTTAGAATGTTAGGTAGAAGGAGATGGTTATTTTATGTGACATCCTTTATCCACCCCTCTTATTATATACTGTATATAAAAAATGGGATGGAAGTGTATTTATCTGGGAGCCTGCACTCCAGCAGCAGATAAAGCTAGAGCCAGGGAAAAGAGGTAGAAATAGGACTGGAACTCTAACTTTTCATGGGTTGAACACAGGAAAACCTTTTTATCCAGACATTACATCTTCCCAGTTTATGCAAAGTTAATCAGTTTTGCAAGTGGGCTACAGAGTAGCAGATAATAAATGTCTACAGCTGTGGGGTGGAAGGGCTGTGGAGATTCAAGAGATTTAGGCTGGGTGGCTTATATGTCCTTCGGGCTGAGGTTCCTCACTCCTCTTGATAGTGTAAGGAATGGGTGTGTATATACAGTACTTCTATCCACTTTTCAGATTTCCCATAGGGCATCACAGGGCAATTGTGATGGTTAGTTGCTGACTTTCATGGCTAGTTAGCAGGAAAGTGCTTTCCATCTGATGCTACTAAATTCAGAAGAGATCTCTATCTTGTATTTAAATGCCCACTTGCATGTTTAACTCACATTCTATTATGTGGAAAGTTTATGGAAATGTTCATAATCAGACACAGATTAACACATTGACTTTATTTGAATGCTAAATGCTTAGTGTGTGTCTCTGTGTGTGTTAAAAGAAGATCAATTGTTAAGTGAAATGAAGCAGCTGCTTTTGGGGGAACCCAGATGAATGGAAAATTGGGCTTAAATTACACTCATTACTTTTCTAAGCCACCATATGAAGTGCTCCAAAGACATCTTGCTGTCTGGAATACGTTGCCATGCTGGCTGCCAGTTCAACTCAGATGCTAATTACAAGGCCAAACTTGATTGTTTGGAGAGTGAGTGGTGCCACTGCTGCTACTACTATTGAGCAAAGTGTGTGCAGGAGGAAGTGGCATGCAGGGGTGCTACATCTGTATTTCAAAAATCTAGATGACCACTGAAAGCCAGCAGACAGATTCAGAAAACCCTTTGCATCAGCCTTGTGAGGTGGTATAGACAAGAAACACGCTGAGAGGTAATAGTTCTGACTTTATTGTAAGGTTATATTAACAGAATCTTGTAAGGCTGAAAACACATTTCTCCCCCTTTACCTTCCCAGTCCAAATGTCTATGGAGATTCTCAGTCATCCAGGTCATGGTTATCCCAAAGGTGCTTTTTCAAGAAGCAACTGGATTTTCTGGTTTTTCTTTGAAGACATTTTGCTTCTCATCCAAGAAGCTTCTTCAAAGAGAAGACACTAGGAAGATCCCTTCTGAGATGTTTGCCATGCCCACATTCCTTCTGTTGGCTTAGCTGCCTCTTGCCTTATCCAAGGTCACTCCGCCATACCATTACAATTTGCTGCCACCTAGGATTGTGTAGCTAAGATATGGGAGAATGAAGGCTCTTCCATTCAGGTAGCTAATGATCTGAAGCACCCCTGGATCTTCACACTTCACAGTTTTGTTGGCTGTGTGTAATCTTTTCTCTCTTCAATGCTAAGCCAAGTTCTTCTTTTGTAATTTATAGCCACCTGATGCCTTGACTTATTAAACCGGGGTTCCTGCTGATCTCATTTACTATCTTCATTTATTAACCTGGACTCCTATTGATCTTACTGATTACTGTGTAAGACTACCTTCATAACTTTCTATCCAAACTGCTAATACTTTGAGATTCCAATTAACATTATGCTGTGATTGCCAAAAAGCTGCATGGATTTATGAGTAAACTCACCCATAAGATTTAGGATTGCTTTATTATTTTCCCCAGGAGCTTTTGACGTTTACTCATTTAGGTCTCATATAATACAAAATCTCCCAGCACATGGGCAATACAGCACATCTCTTCTGCAAAATCAAGGAAATGTTTAACATAGACTAAATAAAGAGGTATTGTGGGTGATTTTTGAATGATTTGAAAACAAACTTAAATTGGTTGCATATCACCTTACTTAAGATATTTCTGGCTATAATAAGTTGAGCAAAGTCTTTGTTGCACACTCATGTCAAAAACACTATTGAATAGATAATTGTGTTTGTTTTTAATGGCTGTTTTGTGTGTTTGTACATTGCCCAGAATCATATTTAGTGAGATGGGCAGCTAATTAAATAAATGTTCATACAAATTTAGCAAAGGCAACACAAGGAGTTATTTTTTTACATGTAATTTTGCTGTGGTTTCCATTTATTTTTTGTAAAAGCTCTTGAATCTCATATTTGCACATAGCTGTGATGGCAAATCTATGGCACATGTTTTTGCTGGGCACATGAACTGTCGGCCAATTTACCTTCAGCTGAGCATGTGTGTGTGACTGTGCATGCGTGCGTGTGTGATTGCGGAGACCAAACTGGTCTTTGGGCTTCCGCTGTGCATGTGCATGATTGTGCATGCGCATGTGAGCAATTCCAGAGAACCAAACTGGTTTTTGGATCTGTCCTGGGCATGAGTGCACAATTGTTCATGTGTGCATGAGTACCTGAGCACAGCGCACAAACATTGCATGTGCAAAAGCTGCACGCATGTGCAGATGGTGCAGTTGCGCATACAGCTCATGTGGAGGAGCTGCATGCAAGCGTGGATGGTATGCACAAAGCGTGTACTTTTTGGCACTCAGTAAGTAAAAGGTTCACTACCACTGGTATATAGATACCGATTCATTTTTTTCTGACTGTGATTTAATGATATTATTCACAAACACTCTAAAATAGGAGCAGAATAAGTTTGATGTAGTGATTCGGTTTGTTGTAGTGGTTAAGGCATCGGCTAGAAATGGGAAGACCATGAGCCTTAGTGTTACCTTGGATATAGAAGAGATAAAGCGATTCAGTGTTCAGTAGATGTCAAATAATTTGTAGATTCAGTGTTCAGTAGGTGTCGACTAATCTAATAAAAACAAGAAAGATTCTACCTGCTTACTGTATGATGGGAGGAAATACCAGTCTTAAGGACTAGATTTAATAGTTGAAAAAATAACCTGGAAAACACGACGGTGTCCATATTATTGCCAAGAAAAACAACACAGATTGATCTTTGTAGACACTAGGAATGTATGTTTACTTTTTTAAATAGGAAGATTGACTTACACAATAATCATTACTGATTTATGTTAGTGGATCTTCATGTGGGAGAAAGTAAGACTTGTCTCATTCATTTTGTGTACAGAAAATTAGATATAGAGACGATGCTTTAATCACAACACCAAACAGTTTCTTCTCAAAATTATTCTGCTCCTAATTTAGAGAGTGTCTGTGAATGATATCATTAAATCAGTCAGAAAAAAATTAATCGGTATCTATATGCAATGTAAATATGAGATTCCAAAGCTCCATATTTAGAAAAATATATTGCTATTTAAATAGAAGTCTATGTTATTATAGTGCTTTTCTTATCTCCCGTCCCTTTCCTTCCCTTTAAATTTATACTGCATGTTTGCTTTTATTATTGTATAAAATCTCTTAATAATCCACTTTCATATTTATAAATAAAAGACTTTCTGGGAAATGGATACACCACTGCCTTTTACTGGAAATCCGATTCTGGTTGGAATAAAATCAGTTTCCGCCTACCTGATTCTCTTCCAAAACTGCTGAACTGCAATTCTCACCTTCATCCCCTATGGCCATCCTACCCAGAAACCCACTCTACGCAGTGATATAGTTTTATTGTAGTACATAAATGGATCACATAGTTGGTGAACTTGCTGTGCATTGAACTAGTGGCACGTGAAAAAACTTGTCTTATGGCTGCCGTACGAGGAAGACATTTTGGGCTGTATGAGAACGGGCTTGAGTGAGAAGGCCAAACAGGGTTTTATTAATTCAGAAGACAGCAAATGTAGGGTTGATAAATTATTGATAGCAGAACCATGCATATTTTAGTAGTGATCAACCCCCTAAGTGTTCACTTGGGTATCACATGCTTTTGATGTGTAACTCCTTTTTACTGTTGTGTTCAGCAAGGTCTTCTGCACATCAGCAATCCAACTGTTAGAGGTCCATAGAGAATGTTTCTCTTCACTTCAGCATTCCTTTTTCCTGTTAATGCTAAGGGATGATTAAAAACTGCATTTCCATAAAGCCGCAATATAAACAGCTATCTACACGCAGATAGCTAGATTAGTTGCTATGGGAACAGAAAATACAATGTCAGAATGAAATTGAATGAAATCTTTAATCATCCAGAAATGAGCCTCTTCCTGTCAAAGTACAGGTTTCTTCTCCATTAGCTATATATTTTTTCTATTGCCTGTCTTCCAGTCTTCCTTCAGTTTTCATTTCATGTTTGGAAAACTCAAAGTAAACCTAACTCCCCCCACTCCCCAGATGTACTGTGGAACTAGACTAAAACCCGCAAATTTGCAATGTTGTGGTCATCTTTCTAGATTGAGAAATAAAATTGGAACAATGAATTATAGATTTTGAAGCAGTTCTCCGAGATACCGAACCTGGCTTCACAGTCAATAAAGCTATCAAAAAATCAGCTGATAGGATGCTGATTGGTTTCCATGGCAACAGATCTTCTGCCTCATCACTCTAGCAACAGAGATCTGATCACCTTGGAAGTAAATGTGGACATCTTTACAGTTGATCACATAAAGCTTTCCATTTTATCCTTTCTATATCTTTTGGATTCTACTTCAGACAATGTTGTATAGGCTTTGTTTTTCAACAATATTACAAAGCATTTTGGCATATGGTGATTTGAATTTAGGTCAGTATTTCAACACTGCAGATGGATAATAGCATTATTGGGATAGATTTTAAGGAGATTAAATTGCAAATGGATTTTCCTGTTCACTTCTAAAATAGATGACCATTTAATAAACCACTTCCCTTCAGGTTTTGTTTCTCTGACTCATTTTTAACATATTGGGTGCTTTCTCTCTCTCTCTCTCTTTTTTTGCATTCATGTTGTGCTAGATTTTCCTGGCTCTGCTTGTGAACCTTAATTTGTGATCGAAACTACTCAGTTTACAAATTCTGCATAGAAAGTTCTATAGAGATTAACCAATTTAACAAAGATAATGTAATTAGGCTTCTTACTTGAAGTTTATTTATAATTTTTCCCCACCTTTATTACTTTATAAGTGATCAATACAGTGAATACACACACACACACACACTCTTTCCTCTTCATATGGAAAGAATTTGCAACATACACTAGCATCTTAATTAAGGAAATAAACTACACCAGGGGTGTCAAACTCGCAGCCCACAGGCCAGATGCGTCACATGCTGGCCACGCCCATCCCTGGTTTAGCAAAGGAGAAAAACATCACGTCACATGACACAATGATGTGACACTGTGAGTTTGACACCCCTGAATCATGGTTTGATTATAGCATACATTTTAGCTGAACTTCCAATTTTTTCTACAGCCAAGTAAGTGTTTTAAGGAGTATTTATATATAAAACTCAAGCTGGTTTTCTGTTTGAAATAGTTTCTTATGACAATGTATCTTCTTTGTATAAGTGGGCAGATCCATCCATTTGTCTATTAAGGGAAGACAAGACAGAACATTTAGCTTTTAAAAGACTAGATTTAAAGCCATTGTTTGTGGTGCTGGATTTAGGATGGACAGGGTTGGCCACAAGTGAAGGATCACCATGATAGCTATGATTGAAGCTCCATCCCCTTTTACATTTGACACATGTATGTAAAGAATGGTAGGGTTTTAATCATGGTTGTTGCCACCACCTTGACTCTTGATCTCTCTCCCTACTGTATACACGTACATTGGCCATAATGGCCACTCCAGAAATTTGCTGTCTCTTGTTTGTTAATTGCTCTGTTGCTGGGAGCAGTAACATTGTATTGATTTTGATCTATCAACAGCACAAATTTTGTACCTGGTTGTTTTTTTTTAAAAGCTTTGATTTTCTGTCTCTTGTAAGAAAGGAAAGGAAAAACAGGAAAGCAAAAAAGAAAGGAAAGGAAAGAGAAGAGGAGAAGGGAGGGGAGGGGAAAGGAGAGGGTATGGGAAAAGAGAGGGGATCCCTGCGAATTTTATTCTTTGTTACTCATGGCCTTGAAATGGAGATGTACAACAGAAAATATATAATATATATTTAGTTATAAGGGGAAATAAAGGAATAATCTCTAAACATTTCTGGGACACACAAATAAGATCTCTCTACTTCAACGCAGAATTAATATTCATTTTTAATGATATTAGCACAATAAACTCACACAGCAGCATTGAATTTTGTACTTATTTAACAAAATACATTTATAGCAATTTACAAAGTTTGTTTTTTTTTTTTTTAAAACAGTGCATAACATTTTATTAGAACACAATACTTTATATAGAATTCTCATTTAAAAACATATTCTGTATTTTACCCAATTTTTTTTTCTTAGTAAAGCACAGCCTAACAAAGAAATTGGTGCCCCTTTCAGCAAGTAAGAAAAAAAAATTCGAAGATGCCACCTGTCAATTTGATTTGTTTGAAATTAAGGTATCAGTGGAATGTAAACAAAGATTTGTTTTACAAAAGGCTTCACAGATGATATACAAACAGAAGTTAGAATCTCAATGTATATTATTATTATACTTTTTGTTCTTTAATGTAATTACTGAGAAGCCGTTATTAAAAAGAGTAGCCTTTGGCACTTCTGTGTAAAAAAGTATTTTCAGTATTTTAAGTAAAGAATGTAATTTCAATGATTTTGCAAGTGCTTTTAAAATTGTTGGCTGGTAAGTAGGAAAAGTTTAGATAGGAAAAGTATCGCTGCCGTTGAAAGAGTGCAGCGAGGTTTAGAGTCCAAGTAATAACTCACAATTATTTCTATGTGGTTGGCTAACTAAAGCAAAGCAAGAAGGATAACTAAAAGAAAAGCAACCACTCCCTCCAAAAACATAAACATGCAACAGAAAAAAAAAAAGAGATGTTATCTAAAATGGCTATTTGGAGTGCTTGTATTATTGCAGTTGTTCAGATCGCAACCCTATATTTATTCATTGAAGCACAAATCCTGATGAGCTCAGTATAACTGAGAGTGGTACACATGATGAGGACTTTATTAACACTAGTATATCATGTTTCTAGTCTAGCAATGGCTGCGTACTATGTACTGTTAAGTCTTTTGAAGACTTTCCAGTTTAATAAACCAAAATATGATCCCCTCTGCCTCCAAGTCAACAGTTCATCAGAATTGATTGGAGTAAAAACCCTTAATCTTAGCCAAGAATCTGAACAGCCTTTCCTCTGGAGAAAAAGTTCAATACTATATTTAACATTACATGCTGTAAATAGACAATCAATCTTCCAACTCAGCTAGGGTAAAAATGTAGCCTCAGAGCTCCAAGCAAACAGCTCCAGGCTTTCTTCAAACTAGCCACCAAATTACACTTTTTAATGTGAGAGAAGAAATTCTACAACATGTGGGAAATCATCATATATGGTATATTATGTTTGAATTATACTGACATTGAAATCCAATTTAGCGCATTTGGTCCTACCTAGTTTTTGAATGCAGCTCGTGGCATGACATTCTAGTTAAAGACTAGATGTGAGCCTCCTCTGAAAAAAGCAGGGATGTTTCACTAGGGGGACCCTTATTAAATGTTCAACATAAAGCAAGGAGCTGTTGGTACAAGAGTGTTGGACATAAAAATAGAATTGGCTGGATGCCTGCACCCAGCAATCAGGATTGCATGGTTTATTCCTGAGCTGGATTGGGATTAGGGATATGTGATGACCAGTTTGGAATGGAAAGTAGGTCTGTTTTGAGATGCGAACCTCATGAATCTCATCTGTTCTAAATGGTGTCATTGATAATGCCTTCCTTGCCATCTAATCCAATGAGAGATATTAACTCCTCAATGCTATTGTGGGGTATGCAAGAAATAACTGCTTGCAATGTAACTCACAATAGATTTCAGAATGATTGTCTAGAAATAATACTCTTTGTGTAGAAGACCCCATCTTTTGCAGGACTGCAGGCTAAGCTTCAGCACAATCATGCTAGGTGAAAGAATCTCAGGTAAGCGAGCTGGTAAGGACCTTTGCTTTGAGACCGAGAGAAGGTTGTGGGAACAGTTGTACTGCTGTTGGCTCCCTGAGCTTACAGGGATGTGGGAGGGAGAATGCAAGAGGATTTGCTCCTGGTAGAAAAGGGGATATGAATTCAATGAATAGAGTATAATAAATATTTTGTCCCCCTCTGTCATCATTTTTAAAAAGTAGTGGAAAGCACTTTTGAAGTACTTTTAAACACTGTTTTAATAGATAAGATAGCTTTATTGCATGATTATGACCAAAATGTTCTTGTCCTATGTAGTGTTTTTGTTGTTGACAAGAAAAATCAACAGGTTTCCAAGAGATAGGTTCAATTCCAGTTCTTTCCAGTAGGATAGAAATGAAGATCGATCTATCGATCGATAGACAAATGACAGACAGACAGAGCCTATTTAATTTGAAATGTACACGTAGGATGAAAGAATTTATAGACATGGCTTATGAGGTCAAAAACGAACATAGTCACAGGATGTGACATGGACCCAAAATAAATCAAATTTGTCCATAATTTATTATTTTAGGAAATCCTTTGATATATATATATATATTGATAACCCATTTCATTTGACCAGTTTTCTCTCTGGTTGGGTGGTATGGGACTCTAGCAGAATTTCACAGCTTCAAGATGTGTTCATGGTGAGGGAAAAAGGATTATGTCCCTCACTAAAAATTATGTGAACTGAATATAAGTTTTATATTTGTTTGATTATTGTTAGTGGACATGGTTTTTTTTAAATAAAAACATAAACACTGATTGATGAAGTAGTTGAAGGGTCATTTTATATTCCAAATGATTCAGACAGCAGTGCCAAACTGGCGGTCCTTGGGCTGGATGAATCACATGTCGGCCATGCCTACCCCAGATCACAAAGTCAAAAAATGTCATGCTATGTCACATGACATGATCGAGTTTGACACCCATAGACTAAGAGAACCACTTCTCTGTGTGAGCGTAAGTATCAATTTTATCTGTGGTTGTCCCCAAATGACAAGACCATCCCATCTGTTAGATAAGAGTTATCCAATATCTTACATTGTCACAGGCCACAGGCTGCAAGATACCTCAACCATTGCTTTCATTGACATCAGAACTAGTAAATCCTTTTTAGTATATTAGGAACTCAGAGGGAGGCAAAGGTTCAACACTGATGCAGAAGGAAGGGGGATAAGTGATCTAATGTAATCTGGCTTTAAGCACTTAAGATAGCAAACTGTCATATGGGAGAGGATTCAGTAACTTAATTTCAGTTTTAATTTCCACTGACTATTTTTCCAGGCATGGGAGATTAAGATAAGCCTATTACGATTGCTCAAATCTTCCAATCATGCTCCTTCATTAAATTCAGGTCACTTCTGGAAGCAGAAGCACAACCTAGTTTTTGGGGAAAGAATGACAGGAGTCCTTTGTCTTGCCTATGATGTTCTTATGTTTAAGGCCACACCAGCTAATTGATCAGGCAATCTGACTTGTAAGATTGATTTGCACTGTTACAACACAGTGGCAATGATCAGGGTGAAGTGCTAGCTAACCAAGAAAAATGTAAGCCATGAAGCAAACTGAGAACCTTGTTAAAAATGAAGAATTTGAATTAGTGTCGTAAGAGATCCCTATCTTTAAAAAAGAAAAAAAGAAGCACAATATTTAAATTAACCCCAAGCTATCTCATTAGAAAAGCAACATCTATCTCTATAGCACCTGTAACTGAATAACGTTTGGAGAAAAGCAAAAGCTAAACTAACTCAGGAGAAAAAACAATTATTCAACTTTCATGGAATATAATCTTTTGTTTCTGTTTGTTTTGTTTTGTTTTTGTTTTTGGCTCCAGAAAAATCTTTCAAAGAACTACACACAACTGTTGCAATCATTTGAGATGAAAACTGCACTTAGCAAAGCTGTATTGATTCTTGATACTTTTCTATTCTAAATGAATGCAGTTAGCATGGTGGTTTCAGCTAGAATACTCGGAAAGAACTCGCACATCAAAATATATTGTGTTTAGAGAGCTGCACAGGAGTAGAAGTTGTCTAAAAATGTAAAGTTAGAATCAGCACCATTTGGTATTATATTTTGGTGCAAAACCCGCAAAGATGAAGTACAACTCTGGTACAGCTTCTGCTTATTTATTTTTTTAAAAAAATGCTTCCCTTTGACCATGAAATAGAGATAAGTCGAAAAGTTGGCACATTCAGGAAATAAGTGGTCTAGATTGAAGACCTCTTATTTTTTTGCTGACACAGATCCCACTGGAAAAACATTTTGATTCTGAAAACAAAAGCTTGCTCCCCTTCGCTAAGTTCTTGCATTGTGCTTTTTTCCCCCCGCGACATGAAATTCACAAATTCATGCACAATCACTACACATCAGCAACATCCATAAACAGTCAGGCTGATGGTCAATAGTTGGCACATCAAGAATATTTCAGCATCAGCTCTAAAAATAAAGACAGTGCAACACTTGCACCCAAACAGTATTGATTGTAGTGGTATTTGTTGTTTTGGCCGAAGCACCAGGCCCTCACTCTTTGTAAGCTCTTGTTGGAGATGTTCCTTTGTAGAAGATATTCCTGGTATTCTCCGGGCTGCTGCCTCTTTCGGGTATTAAAATGATGTTACCTTTTCTCCGAAGTGTCGAGTCACGGCTAGAGGAAATGGACAGGGTCTCTGAGCCAATCTCGCTGCCTTCTACAGGGGTCACTCTTATTGTGGTGATCCCGTGATGATGATGGTCACTGCCCTCGATGTTGCTTCTTTTCCGATCCCCGGAACTGTAACTGTCTTTCAAAGATTCACAGCTCTCAGAGTCTCTGTTGAGATCATTGAGCTCGTACGTTTGGCGAAGGCTTCCTTTCTCCGGGGCTTTCCATTTCCAGGAGCCACTGCCTTCTCCTTCAGATGGCATTTGGATGATGGGGCGGCTATTCTCAGGATGGGCCTCTACCCTTATGATGCTGCTCGGTTCGTGATCTGTCAAGGTTTTGTAGCGGATCGCTCCTGTACAGGTGACTGTACCGCCATCAGAGCTCTTTGGACTGCCCTGTAGGACTCCTTGTTGTTTTGACATGGCTATGACCTGCATGATCCTTGGCTGGCTGTTGCTTCTGCACCCAACTGTCTTCTCAGCAGCTTTTAACCACTTTGCTCGAGCAGAATTCGTTTTGGGAGATGTATTCACATTTTCCTGGGTCTCTTCAGGGATGTGCACAAGCTGGGAAGATCCTGGACGTGACTGAATGGAAACTCTGGGTACTCCAGATAGGCCAACACTGTTACAGCCTGGCATGCTACCAGGCTGAATTTTCAGGTACTGATTGCTTGGACCATGGTGATCTCCATTAACACCCACTCTAGATGGCTCAGAGCTTGACCTCATTTCCATGGCCCTAGGCGGCGACTGTCCAGAATCGGTTTCAATTACCTGCAGAGACAGCTTCCGACTTTCATTCTTGTTCTTCCATTGAGACAGGAGTTGTTTTGAGCGGGCAGAATCCATGGAGGCATGTATGGACGCGTTCCGTCGAACGGATTCCTCTACTGCAGGTGTGTTGACTCTTGGCAAGGTGTTGCTGAATGTGACCATGTTTTCCTTTCCCATCGGACTTCGTGGCATTATAATCTCTACATCAGCATTTGCTCTCTTAAGGTTTGTCAGGGAGCCGGTGTCTCTGTGGTTCCTGTTCAACATGCTTTCCACGTGATGAGTAGCGATCGCATCATTTCCACTACCATTTTTCCCTGGTAAAATTCGATTGGGATCTTGGCTTAGGTCAGGCAAAGGTCTCAATGGCTCTCTATGTATATTATGATTGAACATGTTGTCTTCACTTGGCAGAAAGTTCCCCACAGCATACAGACCCTGGTATTCGAAGGAAAAAGAAATAGAACCCTTTTATGGAAAAGGAAATATTTATAAACACTTCAGCAAAGGATAGTTAAATTTCTCAAGTGTTGTGGGTGTGGAACGAACTCTTAAAACTTAGCCAAAGATATATATTTTTTGTAGTGGGAATGCACATATTCCTATAAATTATCTGGATCTGTCCCTATCTTAAGAACCCTGTCTCTGTCTTAAAATCCTTAAGGAACAGTTTAGCCAGCATCTGGAATAGGCAAAAGATCATGAAAAGACATCTGTGCATAGCTACACTCCTATATCACATTTCTTTATGTAAGAAAAAGCCTTAATATCTCAGATCAATTTCAGAAGTGTTTAAAGGGATAGGCCTTTTTGAGTCTGCCAGCTTTAAGGAAGGGTTAATACAGAGGAAGGAAACCAAAATCAACAAAGTCCAACTGTTTAGTAAGAGGAATAAGCTGCCATCAATAAGAGTACTCATTGAGCATCTTAATTGTTCCAAGGAGATCTACATGGGCTCAAATGAGAATCCTTTGACATCAAAAAGGTTTGACACTTTGCAATGGACCAAACTTTCCATGCACCAATTGTTTAATAAAAATAATTTCTGGGGGGAAAAATCCAGGAGGAACATAGCACTTGCCTAACCGCTGTAAAATTATCTACTGATACAAAAAAAAAAAAAGACTAATGGGAACTAAGTTATAGTAAGCACCATGATATCCCATCCATGATCCCCAGAGTTCTACATGGGTCAACTTATCATGCATCTGCATACCTAGTTTTGCTCCCGCCTTCACCAATTACATATTAAAGAGAGAGACTGATTGGCTCAAGATTGCCCAAGTGAGTTTCATGAAGGCTTATAGAGCCTTCAATATATTATGCTATCTTATGAATAGATGATCGGTGACCTTTCCATTTTTCAAGGACATCTGTTCATTTTTAGAAGCACATTGTAGAGAGCCAATTTGAATAATGTACACGAGACATCTAAAACCACATAAAACCTCTTAATTTGTAAGACATGTAGGCAATTCTGAACGCCAACATTCTACTCACCAAGTAGAGGGCAATTCCACCCCCAATTAAAAAGCCACAATAAACATCCACTGGGTGGTTTTTGTACTGGGTGATGCGTGTCAGGCCACATATGATTCCGCAGATGATAAAGGCAAAGACTAGAAGTGGTTTCAGAAGTTTAGAGGAGTCGGTTAGCGTAGAATTGAAGTACATCTTTAAAAGAAATACATTTTTTAAAGGTTAGTGACATTTCCCCATGGAATGGTAATCTTTCCTTTTTTTTTTTTTTTTTTTGAAGGAAGGTAACAAAGGAAAACAAACACAAATCCCTTGGGTTGTTTTGAAAGAAGAAGAAAAATAAATTGATATGCTGGGAGATAAGAGTCAAGGATTTTCTCCTTGCTATTTGGAATTTGGGAGAAAAATGCAATGTGCCAACCATGATTTGGAGTGATAATAACAGTAATGGGAACTATAAGAATTGTCTTATTGCTGGTTTACAAATGTAATTAAAATGAATAGCTCAGTTTCTTGAGTGAATGGGTTGGAAGAGAATCAGTGGCTCTTCCAGATATAGTAATTTCCACCTATCTCTAAGAGTGTGGGACCAGGTGAGGATGAGTCAATCTTCAAAATATCTTCTGACTCAATGGAGGGGAGAGGTGAAAGAGAGTTCTCTTTGCCCTAGAACTCCAAACTCCCTCTGAGTAATTTCACAAGATATGAACTGAGCATCTGTCAGTATGAACCAGACAGGGAATTTATTTAGAGGTGTTATGGAAATTGCAAGGGAAGGGTCAAGGGCTATGGAAACAGGTCAGAGCTACTTATCCCACAAAGCCACTGGAGAAAAAAAGGGACATCCCTCATATTATAATAGGATAACTTCAATGATAATCCTGACCCCCCCAACCTCTACCCTTCTGTGAATGCCATTAAAAATAATCAGATCTGTCTTTTCATTCACATCACTGCTTCCTGCTAATGATGTTGGAGATGTCTGGATATAGTCTGGATGAGATGACACCTTAGCTTAACAGCAGTGAAGAACCACAGTTGGGAGTCGTCCAAATATTTCAGAAATTAAATCCTCCTTGCATTGTGAAAAAAGTGCTTGGTGGTTAGAGGAAAAAACATGTGCAGTCCTATGCCACGCCCACAGATCAGGAAATAAGAATAATATGTGTCAAAAGGAATATGAGCCTGCTTTTATGCTGAATTTGCAGTGAGTTGGTTTGAAAAAAATTAGAAGACTGATATAAATACTGAAAGACTGACTCATTTTTGATATGAATTTGTTCTTTGATGTCTATGGAAATTCTCAGCCATCCAGGTCTTGGTTGTCCCAAAGGTGCTTTTTCAAAAAGCAACTGGACTTTCTTTGTTTTTTTTCCTTGAAGACGTTTCGCTTCTCACCTGAGAAGCTTCTTCGGTTCTGTCAGAATAGCGGAGAATGGAAGGATTTATATTCCTTGCAGTCATCCGCTTGACAGAATTCTCTCTAAGAGCCTTGAGGTGACTTGGACTTTATCTGTACCCATGGGGTAACTTGAATAGTACACATGGGTGTGGAACCTTCTAGAAACTGTTGAAAAGACAGGTCTCCCCTTTCTGTTGAGAGACCAATCTTCTCTCTGCTCTCTCATCTCCTAACAGAGGGGATGGATATCACCTATCTCCTGTTTTCAATAGTCCTTTCAGCAGTTCCAAGAATGTTCCACACTCATTTGCACTATTCAGTTGACTCTGAGGGCACAGATAAGCCCCCAAGTGGCCTCTATGATTCTCAGAGAGAGTGCTGACAACCAGATGACTGCAAGAGGAATATATATCCTTCCCTTCTCCACCATTCTGTCAGAACTGAGTCAGCTTCTTGTTCTTTGATGGCATACAATATATTTGCAATTGTGGAAATGTTCCCTTTCATTTAATGCAGATAAATCAACACCATTTTAATGGTGAAAGTGAAAGTTTTAGATTTTTGTGACCTGCTCACAAAATGTTGCTTTTACCTAGACTGAGCATGTTGGATGTTACTTAGTAGTATATATATATGACATTTATATTATTATGACTTGGCCACAGTTCACTACGCTGCTTTTAAAAGTTCCAAAGGATAGGATATTTAATGAAAACAGCGTTTCTACCATTTCTCCTTAACCTCTAATTTTTATATTTTACTTATTTGAAAAAAAAAATGAGGTCGGGTGATTCTTCTTTATCATCAGGCTGTTTTATACAAGGGAAGCAATGACATTCTGATTCCCCCCTACACATTAATACAAAAAGGCTTAATTACTCACCGAAACATACACAGCTGCAAATGCTGCCAGGGTGGCGTGTTGTGAAGGAAATGACTTTCTGCAAAGGAAGGACATTCACATTAAATTTCTCACTGAAAAGACATTCTGCCAAGCCCGATTTAAAAATAACTTAAAGCACCAGGAGATCCAATTTGGTTACTGTGTTTAACCTACAAGTTTGTATTCTGGGAAATTATTATTACATTATCAGTTTGAAAAACGACCTTTTGGTATTTTGTAAAGGATTACTGCTATAGCTCATATTAACAAACTGTAATAGACATTTTGACTGCACTGATTAAAATCCTGAATGAAGAAAATTTCCAATTATGACAGAATGAGTATTGCATAAAGATTTGGGGATAGCTCATTTCTTGCCATTAATTTTCCCAGTGACTGGATAAGCATTGCACCCATCAATTAAAATGGTTTAACCCACTGCCCCCAAATTGGCAGCAGAATTCTCCTCCTCCAGAATTTCTATCTGTGCTTACTTGATGGTTTCTTAGTAATCACCGCCCAGTTTTTTTTTAAAGATGTAAAGAAATAGGTATCTCAGAAAAGTAACTCTGAGTCTTGATCCATTGTGATGCTCGCAGTTAAGATGTTCAGCATCACAAACAAAATCTAGAAAACCTTAATGTAGTGTTTCTTAAAGCATGGTCCAAGGATGCTGGCGTTCCTTACCAGAGTCTCTCACGAAATCAAAATTATTTGCCAGACATTGAAAATATTTGCAAAGATTAAAATGTCACTGTTTGTACTGTTTTTTGTTTTTAAAAAAATACAGGTTTATTTAATATGTTAATGTTATGTTTATATCTAACATACATTTAATATGTTCAATATTGTTTATTTCATAGGCTTAATGTTGTTACTTGGATGTGATTCTATAAATAAATATTCTGCTAATACATCATTTTTATTTTTAATATGGTAAATATCGATAAATGTAACCTATACAGTCTAAAGCTTTTTTGGGGTCCTCTGATACATTTAAAAGTGGAAAGAAAGAAGCTCAAGAAACACTACTTCTAAGGGTTGACTGAAAAGTGAAAGCACTAAGGCAGTAGTGAGTAGATAGGGGAAAGGTGTTTAACTAATACTTTCATTTAAAAAAAATCTTGTGGAGTAATACTCTCTAAAAAGCATTGAAAAACTTAATTGTTGTAGTGAATATATCTCCAAAAGACAACATTTAGGAAATGCTTATTCTTAAATTTAACATCTAGCCAACCTTGGCTGATCTGCAATGTTGAACCTGGTTAGGACTTGGATAAAGACCACTTTGGCTCACCTGACGAACCCTGGTGGTTAGAATGCAGTATTGCAGGCTAACTCTGCATTCCACTGCCAGGAGTTCAATCTCAAGGTTGACTCAGCCTTGCATCCTTCTGAGGTTGGTAAAATGAAGAGCCGGATTGTTGGGGGAGATATTCTGACTCTAAATTGCTTAGAGAGGGGCTGTAAAGCACTGTGAAGCAGTATATAGGTCTAAGTGTTATTGCTAAGTGCTATTGCTAAAGTGTAAGGTTGCCGAAAACACATTGGAAGAAGGCTGTGGCAAACCATTACTTCACTTTTGTTTAAGACAATGATAGCGGTAAGTCCATGAAGTCACTTAAAATCAAAGTCCGCTTGAAGAGACTTAGATGAACTCAAGCAAAGTCTATGATGTATCAAAACTTATGCATGATCAGATAAGAGATGATGGATAAAAAAGACATTTATAAAGTTAAGGCAGTAGCGGTATAAACATAGAAAGGAATATCTAGGGAAAATAGACAGAGGGGGATTAATAAAACAATATTTAAAAAGGATTTAAAGAAGGGGAATAGAATTAGAATTGAGTAAGGGGAAACAATAGTCTATATTAATATATTTTTTTTCTTTTGGGTTGGAAATGTATAAGCGGTGTAAGGGTATGGATATTATACCTGAACATTAATAGATGGATAATTTATAATAAGGTGTGCAATGTTAGTACTAATACTAGAATAATATAGTTAAATATGTTTAATATGATTAAGATTTGAATGGAAAATAAGATGGGAATGAAAAGATATGAGGAAATATTGAATAAGCCAAGAATGAAGAGCTATAATATTTGAAATGCTAGTACTAACACTAGAATCATATAGACGGTTAAATGGTTAAATATGACAGGTGTGTAGATAGAAAATAAGATACATAGACAATCAGGATGGGAGATAAAAGAGATGATGAAATATTGAATGTGAAGAATAAAGAATATACTTAATAAATAAGAACTTTATTATGGGAATGTTTAAGAGTATGAATTGAAAAATATATGATTATTACAAAAAGTTTGTATTAAGAGGGTTGACACCCAGGCACTACATTGTTCACAAAAATGATATATTGTAATATATAGAAAAAATAAAAAAAACTTGAAATATAAAACTTATGCATGATGACATTTGTATGTGAAAATTCTCACTAAAGAATACACAATAATCTATTCTGAGATAGCCTTTTTTTTTTTTAAACATTGAGGCATTCTCCAAAACAATTACTGTAAATCTGGGAAACTGAAATAAGATTTTAAAGGTTTTTTCTTTTTAAAAACTGTCTTTTTTAAAAAAAAAATAGACTTTTTTGTATTAATTTTCTCTGAAAAAAGAAAGCCTTGGGCCTCATTTCAACCTATTATCTGCAAATGCTATTACGGTGTCTAAATATCTATATATATAAAAAAATGACGTATGTGTGTATGTTCCAGCATAACTCTGGAAAGCCTCAATCAATTTCAAGCAAACTTGGTACACAGATAGTTTACTCTCTGGAAACAAATACTGTGGGGGTAAGATACTCCTAGCACCTCTGTGTGTGTGTGTGTGTGTGTGTGCTTGTGCTCATCAAGGCGGGTCAAGGGGAGCTCGGTGGAACGCAGAGGTAGTCTTGGCAATTGGCTACAATGGGTCATAGAGCACAGCGTGGCTTGATTGCCTGGGTTGGATCATGTGATGTGGAAGCTGATGGTGGCAGTGAGAGGCACATAAACCTGTGGGCTATCTTTCACGAGAAGGTGAGTGAGCCTCTTGCCTTGAGGTTGGGTGTGAGGTTAAAAAGATGGCAAAGCACGAGGAAAGAAAGGTGGGTTGCGGTTCACACTATAGATATAATTCATTCCTTTTCCTGTCTAATACAGGATTGGAAAAATAAATACCTGGGCAACACCTGGATTATCAGCTAGTTTGTTTATAAATCACTTAATTTTACACATGATGATTACTCTTGGAATCAGTATAGATAGCAAAATGGATGTGCAGAGAGGTATTCACATCTCCTTTGCAAATTCTAAATATGCATTTTTCTTAGAACATTATATTACATATTTGGGGAGAGAGTATAGGAGCAGGAAAATAGAGAAACCTTTCTCATTATTGCAACCCATTTTGTTGACAAAATTACCTTTTTAGTAAGGTACAATACCCTGCAAACCCTACAGCAATTGTAGCCTGCTTACTGCCATTTTAAAGCAACTGAAATGTCCATCCAGTTTGTAGCTATCCTCATTTATAAAGGTAATCCATTTGTTTAGTGACTGTTCAAAGTTACAACAGCACTGAAAAAAGTGATTTATGACCATTTTTCAGACTTACAACTGTTGTAGCATCCCTATTTGGATGCTTGACAACTGACTCATATTTATGACGGTTGCAGTGTCCTGGAGTCATGTGAGGTCAGATTCATTTAACGACTCTGTTACTAATTTAACATCTGCAGTGATTCGCTTAACCTCTGGGGCAAGAAAAGTTGTAAAATGAGGCAAAACAAGTTTCTCACTTAACATAAATTCTGGACTCAATTGTGCTTGTAAGTTGAGGCCTATCCGTAGCTAAGCACATTTTTGCTGTGGGAATCAAAAGCCTTAAGCAGAGACATTGAGAATTACATCAATTTCTCCTTGTAGAATTCTACTCTCTTTAATCTGTTTCTAAATACGCTATTTCTTGGATGGTGCTAATATATAGCAGAACACAGCCAAGGGGTTTGATTCACATTAACACAATAGAAGTAGAAGAAAAAAGACCAGCTGCCTTTGGTTCATTCCAGTGCCACCTACCTGTCAATCAGACCAACAAAGGTAATTTACCTGAAGGTAACTACCTTTATCCCAGCTAATTTTGATACTAATTGTAGCTATCAGGCATCACATCTTGCTACCAAGAGACAAAGGGGAATGATGGAATGGAAACTTGGGCATTTCACTTCTGGCTTTTGGCTAATAATTAAATTGGCAACTACCGTAATGCATTAGGGTTGTAGCTAAGAGCAAGGTTAGAGGAACACAGCTATTCATCACCTCTGCTGCGACACCAATGTCCTTGGGTTCTTCCCAACTGTCATCCTGAAAAAGCCATTCCAAAATTGACCGAACTACATTTTTCCCATATGAGTTCAATCAAAACTTGTAACCTATAGAAACTAAGACTCCAGCTTGATTCTTTTCTCTTCATCTCTTGTAGCCTCCTTTACCCCGTGTGTCACATTTTGTTGTTACATACAGAAAATTGGAGGATGGGCCTTGTTTTGCTAGCGATGATTGCAAGCAACTTTAGAAGTCATTTTAGTGTTAGAATGAATATTTTAACACTAAAATATTCTATGTAAATTACAAAGCAAAAGCTTGCTTTGTGGAAAAGCAAAATATGCAGACAAATAGTATAATCAGACTGACAAGGATGTACATACATGATGAACAAAAGTTAACACACACACTGAATAACATACAACTAAATATGTTTCTAACCTGCCGTCATTGATGATAATGGGATCAGATCCTGAGCAAATATCCTCCACAATGTAAGAATTTTCTGAGCACGATACGTTAAGGGATGTATAATTAGGTTTGCATACAGTCAGGAAATACGGTGTTTGATATCCAGTTGACAGCTGTATGATATCAGTGACGAGTGCAGTAGCACAAAGGCCAAAGATATGGACACCTAGAAATGAGGGGGAAAATATTACAGTTTGGTCAATGGAAAGCCAAATGGGTCACTAAACACCCAGTTATAAGAAGACATATAAATGATCCCCCCAAAAAGGTGCCAGGCTTTGAACTATCATGTCAGGAATAGACAACCCTGAATAGGATTTGCATCTCATATGGCCTCTGCTGGGGCTCTCCGTATAAATGGGACATAGTATCCTCCTCTCAGTGTGACTGTGGTGTCTCAGTGGTAACTGTGTGACTGTGGGGTCCCGTTGTGACCAGCTGTAATCTGAGGATATATATATATATATATTGGTCCTGTGTCAGATTTTTTAAATATAAACCATGTTGTGCTTCAATGCTTAGATGGCCTAGATATTCATATTTGAACATAGATCTACTTGACATATATATATTATTGGGCTCTATTAATCTAGTTAATTTATATTGCTAGTCCATGTATGACAGGGATATCAAACTCGATTTCGTTGAGGGCTGCATCAGAGTTGTGTTTGCCTTTGGGGGGCCAGGATGGGTGTGCCATCTCGACATCACTCATGTTGGCACCTGTTGGCACAGGCTCCTGAGCTCCGTTTCAGCTGCGATGGCCTCCTACAACCCCCTGCCAGCAAAAATGGAGCTCAGGAGCTCCATTTTTACTGGCAGAGGCATTTCAGGCTGGTCCTTCACTGTTTCCAGGGCGGCCCCATGGCCCAGAACTAAGCAACCCATCTGATCCCCAGGCCTTGAGTTTGACACCCCTGATGTATGATATTCCAAATGATATGATAATGCTATGACCAATAACTTTGATCAAACAGACATACTGTTTATTCTAATTTGGGATGCCAGCTGGTGACTTCTGGGCTGGTCTAAATCTCATGCAGAGTAAAATGCCAGCTGATAATGTAATGTGGTAGTACTGTAGTTATTTCTCTATATATCTGTATTATAATTCTGAATCAGTGACCTTTTTTTTTTTGCCAATCCACATGGTGAGTACTTCAACCTATACAGACAAGCAAGCGTATGGATTGAGGCGAGGCAGCCATCTTGGATGGCATATATGCAGTGAAGGTAAAGCTTCATTCAGGTCTCCGTAGTAATCCCGAAACCCAATTAAAAAAAAAGCTCACCAACAAATCGGACAGCTCTCCTAAGGAAAGAGTTGAAATTGCAGCCGCCTGCGTTGATATTGGCCTCGGCTCCAATTCCATTCCGGCGTTTGGAAAGGCAGCAGTAGAGAATGCTCTCACCTACCATAATCTGCAATGACAAAAGCTGGGTGCAAGGTAACTGTGGCAACGGTTTGAGCAGGATCTAGTTCAAGTCAATGCACTCATGTGTAATTATTGGAGAGTAAATTTCATTCACCAAAGTGTGGATGCTCGCAGGTATATATTTATGCATGTATATAGCATGGGCATATGTGTGTTGTATAGGTGTTTGAGTAGATGTATACTTTCTGTTGAGAGCAGGCCACAAGCTTTCATTTTTAATGTAGCCCAGTGTACTCACATAAAAAAGACAATAAAATTGTCTTATCTTATTACATCACAAGTGATTCTTAATTCAATTTTCTGAAGGCAGGGAATTTACTGCATGTTTACATGATCTTGTTTGCAAGAGGAACAATCAGATCTGCTGGCTGAAACAGCGGTTGATCTAAGATCCCTTCCAGCTCTCTGACATTGCGTGTGGACAATTGGATTGAAAGCAGAGAATGAATATCTTCCCAGGTACAAACAAAACAAATGGGTATATACTGCTATCACCGTGAAACAATATGTTAGTTTCAAAACTGATCTCTGAAGTAATTAACTTTAGGAGAAATGCTCAGGGCTGCTAAGAAAGATTTGAAGATTTGAATCTAGTTTTGCCATTCTGAAAATATTCCTTCTCTTGCTTGGTGCTTTCTAACACCTATACCTCCCAGTCAAGGCTGGACTGAAATTACTTGTTTCATTTTGTATTAGCTTTACTGAATCATGAAAACCCTTCCCTGGGCTGGCAATTTTTAACACCAGCTCCGACTATCTTTAAGATGCTTTTAGTAGCACTCTACTGCTTCTCCAGTATTTTCGGCTTCATTTCCATTCACTTGAGTAGCTAAACAGATTTGACTGGTTTTTGACAATTGCGTCCTATTGAGCATGGTATTTACAGAGAAGCCCATAACCACAATTTTGTGAGTACTAAGAACTACTCACTACTTCTTGTAGAGAGCAACTTTGAGATCTCAAAGTTAAGATTATCCAAAGCTCAGATCAGAAGTTGACTAGATGGCTGGAGGAGTTGTTTTTTTTTTACTAATGAAGATGTTTTTAGAATGGCTAGAGCAATAATTTTGGGGAGGATTTAAGGGTGGCAATAGTTGTGTGACACTCCTAGGGAATTAAATTTGCCCAAATGCTGCATAACAATCCCCCAAATTATGTCATCAAACTTCAGTTGCAAATTGTGGAGACAATGAGTGGTTTGCTTTGCTGAAAATTTCTCTTTTTATTTTAAGCAATTAAAAATGTACTTCCAAAATTGGATAATTTTCCACCAAGTTTGACAGCACAATCATAAGGAGCTATACCCAGTTCTTAGGCCACAAGCATCCTTTCTTGCAGTAGTAGAACAACAAAAATAGCTAAAGGTAGGTGAAACTAACAGAACAGGGTCTGTGATTCATGAACTGTCCAACGTATTTGAACTACTTAAGATTATCAACAGCTTGGTCTAGCTTGGCTGATGCTGTGGCCATCTCCCTATTTTGCTGAAGTTGGAATGCAATTTAATTTCGTTCTTCTGAAGTTTTGTTGCTATTTATTTATTTAATTTATATGCTGCTCATCTCATTATCCAAAGTTCTGGGTGGCCTACCTTTTGCTCACTATTATCCAACAGATCTTACAATAATTGACAGAGGTGGGTCTTCCTCTCTTAATTCTCTTACTAAATATGTTAGTTAGAACTGGAGCCTTATTTTCCCAGTACCAAGTAAGAAGCATGAATGAACCAACTCTCAATTATTACTCTCAATTACGTTATCTTTAATATCAGCTTCCTTTTTTTGTTGGAAAGAAAAAGTAAGAAGAAATGGATTCTAGTTAGTAAGAATCACAGCATTCCTCAAGTGTTTCAGGTAAAAAGTCATGCAAAGAATCTTTTTGACATTTCTTTTTAAAGCATTAATTAAAAATTATGGAGGCCATTTTTAGAAAACTGCCGATGCACTAGATCTCCTGTGTAATTGAGAGTGCAGTAGTTCGACATTATTGCTCGACCTTCTCTCAGCTGCACTACCTACCTTAATGGATTTCCCTTATTTTTCCCCACAGCCAAATAAGGACGGTGAAGATAGTATAATTCCACCATAATATAGATAGCTTACTAAATCCCTTGTCCCCCTTACTAAGTGCTATTGTCCAAATCAGCTTCCAATAACATAATGGGCCTCAGTACCACGATTATGGTGCTGGGACTTTGATCAAGAACAACTAGTGCGATTGAAAATTAACATTTTTATTTTTGCAGAATTCTCAACTGCTTTTGATTGTTATATATGAAGAGCTCCCTTGGAAGGAGCATAAGTCAAGCCATACAGCTGTTGATTGGGGTTAGATACTAAATGATTTTCCACAACACAATTAACCAGTTTTCCAGTTTTGCATATAATGGTGAAGCTAAGCTGAATGGGCTGGGGTTATGTTTGATCTAGGGTTAATGAGCTAGCCTAGAAACCAGGAGATTGTGAGTTCTAGCTATGCCTTGGGCATGAAAGCCAGCTAGGTGACTTTATGCCAGTCACTCTCTTTCAGTCCAGCTCACCTCACAAGGTTGTTGTGGGAAAATAGGAGGAAGAAGGAGTGTGAGGTAGGTATGTTTGCCACCTTCAGATACATATGAAGTAGCACAAGTGGGATTAAAAAAATTCTAATAATTAAATAAATATGCCAAGCCACACTTGCTGACTTTGAAACCAAACAAGTGAGACATGGGTGAATATCAGAGAAGCATTTAAACTGATCCAGAGAAGCATATTGTATAACCTAGCCTAAATTATTTTGGCAATTAATACTTCTGTTTTATCTACATGTTCCGATCCATTATTCTTTCAAGTACAAGGAAATAGATATACTAAAAATCTGGTATACAACCCAGTGCTGAATGCCAAGATTAAGCCTTGATCACATGAATCATCATTAAAAAGAACCAATAATGTTTGACTACTTGTCCAGCTGTTGCAGAGAACATGCCCAAGTTTCTTTCCTATCCCAGGGTAGAACACTCCTTAACAAGCAGCTTTTCAGACCCAGCTGACCAAATCTGTCACCACAGGATCTTTTGACTACAGGTGAGCAAAATACATCATGGGGCTCTCTGAAAATAAATCATTGCATCAAGTCTTGAAGATAGGAATTGCATATCTGAGGATATGGTCTTCCGCTAATGGGCTGACTCTATTCTGAGCACCTGCAAAACATAAAATGAATAGGACAAATGAGACATTCTCTAACTCACCATAATGGCAGGAGCAGCAAAAGCCAAACTGAGCAACATCAAGATAGGAACAGCCTCCTGGGAAGGTTCAATGTATGGCATACTCAAACTTCTATCATAACAGCTGAATCCGGCATGTACTGGCTTGAAGACATCCGTGAGTTCAAGGAAATAGAGACTGACAACAGAAGAGGCCAGTATGGGCAGCTAAGAAAGAAACAGGAAAATTACTTTAAAAACCATGCATATATTTAAGGTCTAACTTGAAGGTGTGTATATTAATAGTGAACTCAAGACATTAAGAAGGCTTTAGGATAGATGCAACCTTACGCTAGAAAACATTTGATTGCACGGTAAGACTTCCCTTAGCTTTCCTTCCTCATGTCACTTCTTGAGTAGACTCTAAATGTGCTATACAGTATAGCAAGAGCAAGAGCACTTAGACTTATGTACCATTTCACAGTGCTTAATTGCTCTCTCTAAGAGGTTTATAGAGTCAGCATATTGGCCCCAACAATCTTGGTCCTCATTTTACCGACCTTGGAAGGATGGAAGGCCTAAGTCAACCTTGAGTCAATGAGAATCAAACTACTGATAGTCGGCAGAATCAGCCTGCAATACTGCATTCTGACCACTGCATCACCAGGTTACCAATGGGAAGAGGAAATCTCTTTCACTAGCAATTTAGGCCCAGTGGCAGATGAATTATCCACTTCATGATCATAGACCAATGTTTTTCAACTTTCATTGGTTTAAGCTCTCCACACAGCTTTAAGCTGCTAAGGATGAGAAACACTGGCACAGATAGTTTGAATGTTAAAAAAAAAAAAAGGAGAAATCAGCATAGTCCTAAGAACAACAAACTTTGCTGAGGGAAAGAGGCGGGGGAGCAAATTCATTGAGAAAGTCTTGTGTAAAGAAAGCATATGCTCAATGGCTACAAACAAAAGAGCTTTGGGACCAAAATAAAAATATTAAAAGCAAGTACAGAACAAAATATCTAGGAAGCTTTTGTTTCAAGTCTTCTTTGTATCAAATTATTTGCACTAATAACCCTGGCTATGATTCAAGAAATAATGCACTGATAACCCCAGATATGGTTCAATAAAAAGTAAGCATTTCTAAATTTAAATCCTCTATTTTGGATTAAAATGAGTTAAGTGCAGCTTCGTTGTCTGTCATAACTTCATTAAATTAATGTAAATTCAGAATTCTTAAGTGGGGCTAGTCACATTGTTTTATTAATTTTATTAAGTTTGCTCATATCTTCTAAAGAAATTGAGAAATGCAATACGAGCTACAACAAAACCGAAGATCACAATGTATAACACAATACGAATAATAAAACGTTGATTAAACTCTACACTGAGCACCAACATTAGCTATTGCATATTTATAAGCAGTTCTTCTGCACTTATGATTCAGTAGGGGTGGGTGGTTACCATAGCTCTTGGGCACCTAGCTGGTACTGTATTGAAGCAAATAAAGCACTCTGTTTCGTTTACTCCAATATAGCACTAGAAGGTAGCTCCCATTGTATATAGCAATCCAATTGAAGGAAAATATACACGTCCCAGGTTATTGTTGAAGGATCCAATCTGGGCCAGTTACTGGGAACAAAGGTTTAGTTTTCCAAGCTTCAAACTTATGCTGGAGCCTATCCGTATGGAACATCTCTCCTAGAAGTGAAGTGATTCACTCAGATTGGATCCTGCAATCTAGTGAATTGCGTAATGTGCCCTTTCTCACAAGGCCTCTTCTCTATTTGACAGCTCTGTACGTAAAGATATTTCTGTCCAAGTCTGATTTAAATATTAAATAAACACACAGGGTGGAAGACTGGGGTCCTTGAAGTCACCTATTCATACCTGGGCAATAGGAAGTCCAGGTACACTCATAATCTACTTAGAGTCTCTCCCACTCAGGTGAGGGGTAAATATTTCTATTTAAAATTTAGTCACTCTAAATTTGCATTTATTCTGTATTATAAATTGACAAGTGCAAATTTTACACAAATCTATATCTTTGCTGTTGCTATGTTGCAACTTCACCACATTATCTTGTACAGTGTACTTTGGAAGGCAGAACATTAAAAAATTAGATCAGCATTTTTTTTCCTACTGGAAAATTCTGAATATTAAAAACATTTAAATTGTTCCCAGAATATTCATTCATTCATGCTACCCAAAAATCCTTCTACCAATGTTGGACAAGTTAATTCACCAATTAAAAATAAAACAAGTAAAAACCCTTAAATCTTATCACTACAGAGCAGTGGTCACATTTATTTGATTTTTGCAATCATGATAGAATCAATGTCAAGTTACTGTTATTTTATCCTCATTTCACATGGCAAAGACACAACAAGCAATTCCCTAAAATGGAATAAAAGTTCAGCTCCAGCAAGAGTCCAGAAATATCTTGATCTCATCCAAATAATCAGAAGAAGTCCAGTAGCAATTTTTCCAACTAACGAAGTTTATTAAAAGATGCAGGTTTTTGTGAGCTACATGGATGAGCTCCATCAATCCATCCATTCTTCCATCCATCTATCACTGGTCAGGCTAGTATTTGAAGCCAAAAATAAACTAACCCAGCAAAATTGGTGTAAGATGGGTGTTTTCAAATTCAGTCTTGTATACAAAAGCATGTAGCCATAGTTTAGACCAACTGAGAGTTCTAATCTATATTATTCATATATTCTAAGATACCGGTTATGATAAATTAATAACATGCATTAAAGTTATCCAAATGTTTATCCCTCTCTCCCAAAAGTCTATTCATCTTGCTGAAAGGGAAATGCCTGCATACACATGAAATTCTTTTTTAGCATATGTATTCATGTATCTAAAGTGCCACATCTGTGCTATTTTGGACTTAGTTTTCTCTAATACATGCATTTTGAATTAAATTTTTGACACATTTTATAAGCACATTGTCCTTGTAAAATTCTCATTTTAGATTTCTTGAAAGCTCACTCATCCACAGATTCAAAACATCTGACAGCCGTTCATCAAAATGGATGTTTTGTAACATTTATTCCAGTCCTCTGTTATTCATGATTACTCACAATTATAACTCAAAGAAGTTTGATGAGGCATATTTTCAAATAAATTACATAAGACTATGTCCTTAAAAAAACACTTCCAAGTGGATGTAAAGGTGAAAATATAGTGAGCCTTTAGCCATTATCGGGATGGATTGATGTGTGTGCACACATTTTTGTGTGTGTGTGTATAACAACGTTTAACCCACTTTGGCTTATCTTAAAAAAAGATCTAAGCACAGTCAAAGTTGGTTAATATCTGGATGAAAGTCAATTTGACTGGTGGCAAATAGATATGAAAAATAAAACATTAAGTCAGGGCTCATAAGGAGACATTTTTTTTTTTCAAAAAAAGGAGAAATGACAAATCACTTCCATATTGTTGCCAAGAAAACTACAGGAATATGTCTATGAAAACTCTAGGAATCAAGCTCTGATTGAAGGACATTTTATCTGCTTTGCCACATGGTTTTGATGACGGTTGGTGATGGAAGAGAGGGGATTGTGTACTTATTAGATTTTATTTGAAGCATTGATTTATGGATTGAGATGAACACTGGATTGTAATTGTCCCATGGCAGATCTGTTACTTATGATGATTATATACCCTATTAATACATTTTTTGAACAAGTACTACGGTAGGGTGACCAACCGTCCTCTTTTGGCCGGACATGTCCTCTTTTTACGGCCAGTCCGGGGCATCCGGGCGGGTTTTATAAATTTTATAAATTTACCCGGACGCCCCAGACTGGCCGTAAAAAGAGGAGACGTTATATCCGGGCAAATGGGGAAAAAAAGCCTCCGCGGGTTCAGGAAGAGACGGCAGAGGGGGCTGGGCTCCTCCCGGCTCCTTCCTCCTGCTTCCTGCGTTGCCTTGCAGCCTTCCACGTGCAGCTGCAGCGCAGAATTTGCCTGGAGAGTGGAGAAGC
>JAEANM010000594.1:0-34249 GCA_017656035.1 Myanophis thanlyinensis
TTATGTAAAAAATATGACTTCCCTGTATCCGAAAAGTCATGGGAGCACAAAGTGGAAAAAGTTGTTGAAAATGAGAAAGTAAAGTTCTTATGGGACTTTCGAATACAGACAGATCGTCATTTAGAACACAACACGCCAGATGTCATCCATAACTGAAGTGAACAGTTTATTGATATTGCTGTACCAGAATCGAAGAAAAAGAACTAGAAAAAAATCACAAAATATCCCGACCTGGCCATCGAAACCACCTGATTATGGATGAAATATATGACAGTGATACCCATTGTCATTGGGGCACTTGGCACTATGTCCAAGAATTTTACAGAGTACATCAAGAAATTGCAACTTCCTGCAATAACACCAGCAGAACTGTAAAAAACTGCATTACTTGGAACAACATATATTTTGAGAAGGTACTTGGTTGATACCTAGAATGCTGGCAGCAACCTGTATCAACCATCTGTGCCAGTCAATAATGTGACACATTTTTAAATGTTCAGTTGACTGAGTTTCATGCTTAATGAATAAAGTGTATAATAAGAAGCAGTGAATGGGGCAAGAAGACAAGATTTAGGCAGCAAGCAGACTGCTGGCCAGCTGACTGGAGCAGATTACAGGGGAAGCTGCAGACCAGCCCAATATGTGGACTCACCAGTGGTCCACAGACCACAGATCAAGGGCCACAGATATAAAGAAAGCAACCAACTGTCAGATAGGTTGTAGAAGATAGACTATGTTCCCCAAAATTCAGAATAACTTTTCATAAGGTTGGTAGTCAAGTTGCTTGACATGCCTTGCATAATATTGCCCAGTCAAAATCTGGATTTGCTACCGTTTTTCAGTTTAAAAGATGACTCATGACTTGTTTGGAACAATCCAATTCCTTCTAAGCCCAAGGATAAACCCACTTTGCACACAGGGCAGCATCATGACTTGGAACACTGCAACACGGTCTCTCTTCACATACGCTGCTGGCTGTGTCCCAATGGACATTTCTCATAGCCACAGAAGACCGTAGATACATGACAAAGCTTGGACAGAAATTGCCATTCAGCAGCAAACACATCTGAAGTTTATTGATCATTGTGTCCTGCAATGTCTCAGATTATCCTTGCTTGCCAGTGTTTTCTCACCTCTCTTTTGAAGGAGAGAGTGCTAGGTATATATAAGAGTTGGTAAAATGTGAGAGCTCTGGGTATTTGTTGGAGAAAGGTAGAATTTAACATCTGCGGTGCTGAAGGTTTTCATTTTCATATCAACATGAAATACAGAAGACTTCCTTTTTTTCTTGCAATACCAATAAAGGAGAATATTTGTAGCTCAGGGTTGCAATGAGGGGTCCTTGGTGCTCTCTGAGCTTGCTTGCTTGTTTTCTTGGCAGATGTTTCATTACCCTAACTAGGTAACATCATCAGTGCTAGTAAGGAATGCTGTTTGCTGTCAGTTTATATTCTGGTGTCTTGTCTGTGTAGGTGAGGGCACACTTAGAGATTCTTTGAATGAGCTGTTTACTGCTTTTCTTGCAATGGCTGATCCAATTCTGTTGTTTTTATTTGTTTTTGTTTCCTATAGGCATCCATCATGGCTGGCAGTGTACATAATCTGAGCCTTGATGGGGGCAAATTGCCCAGGAATTCTGTCAACCAGTCAGGACTGAGCCCAGCAAGGAAAAGCCACCCCAAGAGCTCAGGTGAAGTGCAGGACAACAACAATGTGACCCCTACCAAGAATGACAAGAATTTGGAGATAAAGATAATAAAGGATGAGATTCAAGAAATCATGTCTCCAACTCCTCTTGAGCTGCATAAGGTGTGTGTGCTTGCACATATGCGTGCCAAATAATGGTTTCATAGTAACTTTGACATCTGTGGGATAGTCTCTGATGATCCTTGTATATTATTTTATTTTATTTTATTTTTTAAAAGGCAGTTAAAGAAAATAGGTGGTTGCTTCACTGACTGCTTCACTGTGTTTGAGCACCAAATAATAGGAAATGGAGCACTCCATTGAAACCATAGTCTTCCTGTGAGAATTTAACCTGTTCCCAATTCTTTAGAACAATGCTGGGTTAGATAACAGCTTAATGAGAAGTGCTAAGGTTTGTCCCTCCATCTCCAGAGAAGCTGTGTAAAACCATAAAAAGTCACTACTGACCAAGTGTAAGGCAGTCTCCAGTAACAAGAGAAGCAGCTTTTATGTGCCACTACCTTTGATACCAAAAGAATGGAGTTCCCACATGCCTGGCATAAGAAGAGTTTATGAAATGTTTATGGAGATTCTCAGTCATCCAAATCATGGTTGTCCCAAAGGTGTTTTTTCAAAAGGCATCTGGGGTTTGTTTTTGAAAACATTTTGCTTCTCATCCAAAAAGCTTCTTCAGTTCTTCTCTCAGAAAGAGTGCTAATGGCCAGATGACTGGAAGGAATATAAATCCTTCCATTCTCCATCATTCAATCAGAACTGAAGAAGCTTCTTGGATGAGAAGTGAAACATTTTCAAGGAAAAACAAAGTCCAGTTGCCTTTTGAAAAAGTAAAGGAATGGGAGAAGAGAATGTCTACTATGTCTTTCATAATTGTCCAAATATCATTTTATTGCTGGCAGCCAGAGACTGGGTAAGGATTCTTGTACTGGACCCACAATGATGTTTTCCTTTTCTGGTGTTTATCATTCTGAAAAACTGAAGGCTCAAAATACAAATTCTGTGGTTATCAGAGATATCTAATGACATGTAAACCATTAACCTCTTGCATGGGAATATTTACTCTGGCGCCAGCCTTTCCCACAAGACTTTTGGTTACTGGAAATACTTCAAGATTTAGTTAAAAATCAAGCGCTCTGTTTACATAGTTAAGGGTTCATTTGAGAGCAAGCTGAGGCAACCTGTTTTAAACTGGATAATATTCCCTTTCTTATTTGCTTTTTTGTCTTACTTCTCAAAACCAAAATTCATCATACTCTGTGTAACAAGCAAATCTGTGGTATTTTATTATTATGGGCAGTCATTAGAAAACAATCCTGATTCCCCCATCTTTGATTTTATTTTACTACCTCAGTGAATATGTCTCAGTTGGCCTTCCAAGATGTGAAATCTGCTTTATACCACTTTTACAGACCTCTTAGTTCTCTGGTAGTTTTTCTCAGGAGTAAAAAAAAAAAACCCAACAGGAGTCATGATATTGTATTGAGAAATTAAGAAATTCAATAAAACATGGGTGGTTTTATTTACAGTAAAGGCGGAGACTAATCCTGGCATTTTGTTTAGGATCAAGTTAAAACTGTCCAGTTAGGCCTTGCTCAACTCAAAGCATCTACAATGAGAGGAAGTTCAACCTCCACTTATAAACATTAAGTGAATAGGAGGCCACTGGGTGTTTAATTCGACCATCACACATTGTTACTACTTTTACCCCTAATATTCTGTTAGAAATTATCTTCCTATAGCTTGGATCTATTATCCAAGTCTCAACTTTGGTGCGTCCTACTTTCAGATAGTTAAATAATAGTAACACATCCCTCTTAGTTAGCTAAACATTCCCAATTCCTTCATTCTTTCTTCAAATACTTATTTTTAGACCTCTGGTCATCTTCATTGCCCTTCTATAAACTGCCAGTTTCTTTGAATCCTTCTTAAATGCTGGGCCCAGGAGAAGACATTGTTGGAAGTGAGATTGGATTGAAGGAGGATAAAGTGGAGCAATTCTCTCAATTTGAAAATTGAACTTCTGTAATGTTTAAAATTGAATTTCTCTTTCTGTCAGCCACATCACATTGCTGCTATTTATTCCATTTTCAATCAACCATTATTCCAGTATTTTTTAATGTGCTGTTATCGAGCTAGATATTCTCCATCCTGTTACCTATGCATCTGATTTCTCTTTAGAGTAATGAACGCTGCATTTTTTTTCTTTAATTTCATCCTGTTAGTTTTAGCCTCTGCTCTAGCATAAAGATTGCTCTTAAATGTTTTGTTCCTATCTTCTAAGATATTAGCTATCCTACCAATTTGGTGTCATTTGGTAATTTGATAACAAACATTCCTGAAGTGTCCCTTTTATCTCTTCAAAAATCCATTTTGAAAAATAAAATAATTTATAATAAAATAAAATACATATTCACATCTCTCTACCTCCCTGGCATAGTACAAGGCCTAGGAATGAATCCCACTTCCCATCGATTTGATGAGGAACACTTAAGGAATTTTTGAGCTAAGTGTCAATTTAATTGTCATATACTCAAAAGCCAACTGTCCAGTCCACCTAAGCCACACTTAGCCAGTTTGCTAATAAAAGTGTGTAATGGATTACTTTTTCAAATGCTGTGCAAAAACTGGTATACAGTACATCTACATCATTTCCTCAGTCTATTTAGAAAGATAATTGAAGAAAAAAAGAAAATAAATATGATATAGCAAGATTTGCTCTTGACAAATTTGTGTTGACTTTGGATAATCGCTTGCAATTTAATATATGGATAGGCTCAAGAAAATTAACTAATTTATTACCTGGATGTTTAATCCAATATCTTGGAAGCAGGTCTTGAACTGTTTCTATTGCCATCCAGACCTCTGACTTCTAAAAAAATTCTTGCCCCTGCCTTCCTGAAATTAGTTTTAATTGAAGTCTTTTGGAATATACGCCTGATTCAAGAGAAACACGGCTATTCACTAAATGGAAAAACGGCAACTTTAAGGCTGTAATATTTAGGGCTCCCATTAGTATATCTGATTGCAATATAGATATATGCTGCTTTGATTAATAATATGAATTCTACATTTTTATTCTAAATGCCTTTCTGGAGAAAATAAAATCATAACTCTTTTGAACAACTTTATTTTTTCCTTTTTTTAAAAAAAAAAGCACCTTACATAGTAGGTAGTTATATGTTTATTTTCTGCCCTGAGAGGTCCTTCAACCAGGCAGCTCTCAAAAGAGATGTCCCTTGTTTAGCAAGATGGTTTCATTGCTGCCACCAAGCTTAGTGCCTTATAAGAGGGTTGGAAGGAGAGAAGATGCAGGTAAGGAAACTTTTATGGTCTCAACTGGCCATTAAATACCCTCTCTGTCATAACCTTTTCCCAGTCTTTTCATAGATAACTTGCAGCATGTTGGCTAAAACCCAAGTGATTTCACCCAGTGAGTATTGATCATTAACTTGTCCAACTCGGGCATTCCAATAAAAAAAACCCACAACTCTGCATCCCTGTTACAAAAGACCATTCACCCTAACTCAACCTATGCTCAGGTTTTGAAAACAATAGCATGTTTTAACCTTACTTGCTTCTCTCATTCTGTTTCCTGTCCAACCATCAAACAGCTTTCTCCTGCCCCTTTGACCCAAGGCGATGTGTACTTTTCATTCTCTTTCATCTTCCTATTTAGAAATCTGACTCCTTTCTTGCCTTCTTTTTAATCTCACCTAAGCCTTTCCTCATCTCCAGTGAGCACCATGGTATTATCCAAATACTTAACATAACCAATATGTCAGGGTTCCACACAACATCAGCAATGCAATCAGAACTCCAAAAAGACAAAGTCTAAGGAATAAGATTTTATTGAAGACATTGTCCTGGTACAGTCTGTAGAAATCCCGAATCTAAAGATTCCCGGGCTTTCTCCACCCAAGTAAAACTGAAAATTCCACCCCACTAATTATCACATGTTAATTTCCCTCCAACCGTTTCAAAAAGAGATCCAACAACCTCTTAAGACACTTCCCATCGCAGGTGTGAAGTGTCCAGAGAAAGTTCTCATGAGAACCAGACTTAAAGGAATGAAAACAAGATAACAATTCCGAATTGCCGTTTCCAACTCCCCCTTCACTCTTGCAGCGACCTTGCAAGAGAAAATGAGTAAATGTGTCAAGATCTAAACGACCCTGAATTTTACTATATAAAATGGCCAATATACTACAGCAGAAATCCCCCCCATTAAAATGTCCTTTTGGATCTTGACACCATAACTCTCTTTTGGTTGTACCTAAATTTCTGATTGCTTCTTTACCTTTTCCGTAGCCAAGTTCTCTTTCTAGCTTTGGGATGGTTTTTTTTTTTTTTTTTCAAAAGGCAACTGGACTTTGTTTCTCCTTTTTTTCCTTGAAGACTCTTATGAGAACTGAAGAAGCTTCTTGGATGAGAAGTGAAACTTCTTCAAGGAAAAACAAAGTCCAGTTGCCTTTTGAGAAAGCACCTTTGGGACAACCAAGTTGTTGAATATTTTATAACGTCACTCATCCTCTTGTCTAATCTCCATCTTGTACACTCAACTTCATCTTTACCATCATCCCAATTAAAGTTGCCTTTTCCTATAGATAACAATTTACAAGGATCCCGAAACTGAAGACTTTGGGTTCAGTGTCTCTGATGGCTTGTTAGAGAAAGGTGTCTATGTGAATATGATCCGTCCAGGTGGGCCAGCTGACCAATGCGGACTCAAGCCTTATGACAGAATCCTCCAGGTAATCAACCACAAGGCATGGAGGAAGGGGGGGGGGAAGAAAAATGGTTTCTTAAAGAGTTGTTAGATGTGTATGATCATCTAAAAGTTATTGGCTGCCTGTGATTATTGAAAGATCCTACCTGAAACAGGCTTACCTTCCTTCTTTCTTCACATTTTGTAATTTCATCCACGGTAAGGCAGCTGTGTTTGTGTCACTCATTTTAAAATCATGTCTGTGTCCTTAAATCTGGCCTTCAATTCTAGAGCGCTAGCATTCAGCTAAGTTTTTGCTCCATAATTCTGTCCCTTCTCCGCCACCCCGTTGTCATGCTGAGAAAAGCCACTTAGTTGTTTTTAATTATTTTTTGCTAGGCATTGTCTTCTTCTCTTTCTCCTTCCTCCCAAATGACCCCAGTGCAATAAACAAAAAGAAAGAACAAGCAATCTTCAATAAAGGCAATTAGATAAACAAGCAACCATAAAAGCAAACTGAAATAGAAGGAGGCAATAAAAACATTCCAATTAAGACAAAATTCATGTTGAAAAGCAACAAATCTCTGTGATTTGTCTGGGGGATGGAAGATCGGAAGGACAGATGGCTTTCCCTTCCGGGCACAGAAGAAATTAAAAAAAACAGCTGGTGAAGGGAGTAGCAAAACAGGGTCATGATTGTAGCTACTTTCTTTTCTCTTCTGCCTTAGTCCCCCACCCCTCCAAATATTTCTCTTTAAATTTGTTTTTAAACCAACAAGAAAGGGAAAGCACATAAAAGGAGTAGCAAGCTATCTTTTCTACATATCTTGATTTATCTCAGAACTGAGTTACTGGTAGTCCTCAACTTACAACCACAACTGAGCCCAAAATTTATGTTGCTGAGACAATTGTTAAGTGAGCTTTGCCCAATTTTATGGCCTTTCTTGCTACAGTTGTTAAGTGAATCATTGCCGTTGTTAAGCTAGCAGCAACAGCTTATATACTGCTTCACAGTGCTTTATAGCCCCTCTCTATGTGGTTTACAGAGTCAGCATATTGCCCCCAACAATCTGGGTCTCCATTTTATCGACTTTGGAAAGATGGAAAGCTGAGTCAACCTTGAGCCTGATGAGAATCGAACTGCTGGCAGTTGGCAGAGTTAGCCTGAAATACTGCACTCTAACCACTGCATTATTACGGCTCTAGTAACAGGGTAGTTAAATTAATCTGGTTTCTCCATTGACTTCGCTTGTCACAAAAGGGAGATCGCATGACCCCGGGATGCTGCATCCATCATAAATATGAACCAGTTGCCAAGCATCTGAATTTTGATCATGTGACCATGGGGAAGCTGCAATGCTTGTAAGTGTGAAAAATAGTCATAAGTCACTTTTTTCAGTGCTATTGCAACTTTGAATGGTCACTAAATGAACTGTTAAATCGAGGACTACCTGTATTTAGTCCAACCCTGATTCAAAACTTTGCTAGACAAGATGAAGGAGGCCATTGGGTTTTTTTTTTTCTACAGTTAGCCTCTCCTCTTTCTCTGACACCTTTTCTCTACCTGCATTTTCCATTATCATTTACTCACTGAGAAGTTAGGAAATCATTTGTCCAGTACCCACAAATTAAATTTTAAATTGAAAAGTATATTGATCTTCAGTCTGAGACATAGTTCTTAAAAGCCAGTTCTGTCAGCCTCTTGTTTTCCTTAGAAATCTGTTTATTATGAAACATTTAGCAGGAAACAAAAAATGCTATTATTTCCCTCTCAGAAATGTAAGCACCAGGGAAAGCCTTTTCCATTAGATGCATTTTGCCATCTTATCAGCCCATCCTTATATCCCTACAGTAGTTTCTCTACTGTTGCCCCTGAATGTAGGCCCATGCCTGCTTCTTGCTGAAGATAGTCTGGTTTTCAGTCTCCCAAGACTCTCTTCCCTTTTGCTTATGCTTTACAATCAAACACAGCAGTTCAAGAATCAAAATGGAACATAAGAAAGCTTCCAGAAGTTACTCTATATGCAAAAATGCTAATACCTGGAGAGCATAACCCATGGGCCACACGGTTGTCCTCAAGGCATATGCATACTGGTGACAAAATTTCCAGGCCTCCTCTTGAAATCCACTTTTAGAGACAATTCAGGATTTAGAAGGAGGTTCACTTTTAGAACCCCCTGCCCCAAAATCCAACTCTAACCACACTCCTTGTAGTGAAGTCAGAATATAACTACCTGTAACCCCTTAGCCCTGAAACATCATCCTTAGTGAAGGGTGCAAACCAGTGTCTGTATTTCCTGTGTCGGATGAAGAGAGCACATCTTTCTCCTCCTGTCCTGGCCACGTTTTACAGAGGCATAATTGAGAGTGTTTTAACAAACTGCATCACTGTTTGGTTTGGTGGCTGCGGTGCCTCAGACAGAAAGTCCATACGGAAAGTGGTAAGGACAGCTGAGACAGTTATAGGAAGCTCACTTCCCGTTATGCAAGGTACTGCCTATAAGCGCTATGTGCTTAGAGCTCAAAACATTGTTAGAGACCCCTCACACCCTCTTTAAGGTCTGTTTCTGTTGCTCCCCTCTGGGAGGAGGTTTCGAAGTATAGCAGGACTACCAGATTCTGTAACAGTTTTGTTCCCTATGTTATCCATCTGGTGAATTCACAAGATTCATTTCTCTTGCCATGTACATGTATACATCTGAACTAGACTGTGTTGTTTTTCCATGTCATATATGTGGATATATGTATTATTATTTTTGTTTATTTATTGTGCCATGTTTATGCAATGTTTATTGGAGCTGGTGACCCTAAAATTTCGTTTTATGCATGCTGATTAGTGTTCATTCGAAGTGACAATAAAGTTAGAAGTTCTCTAAGTTTTATGAATATTAGGCCACCCTAATGAAGGGCAGCCAACCTCTGGCATGATGAGCCAGAGGATCTTTTCCCAACCCTGCTTATCTATATCAAAGAGGGAAGGCGTTCCGTCTTCCAGCCTGTTGGGATGATTACATTTGTTTCTCAGCCATTGCTCCTAAAATATTGAAAGAGGCCGTTGGTAGTTTTCCTGCTCTTGTGCTTCAGTTGTTGCTGTTAGTTGTTTGTGGTGGTTGTTCCTGTAGCAGTGTAAAAGTGTTACCACCACTATTAGTGACCATCCATATTGTTCATGTCAGAATTGCCTTTTGTGGTGCCTGTTATAGAGAAAGTAAAAAGGAGAAAAACTCTCCAAAGGGAAAAACTTAAAGTGCTCAACTTTTAAATAGTCACCTTCTCTCTTGGGTTACAAAAGTTTACAGGTTAGCTTTTCATAGCTGAAAAGCTAATGTGGCCAGTATATTTTGGGAGTGAGGCTGCCTGATAAGAGATGTGGTAGATGTGGTAGGTTACACATGCACTGCATGTGTAACCGCACCATCTGCACATGCATGCAGCTTTGCACGTGCAATTCTTGCACACTGCACACAGGCACTCATGCACACATGAGCAATCATGTGTGCATGCGCAGGAGAGTCTGAAGACCAGCTGGATTTCCTGCTGCAATTGCACGGATGCACGAAGACCAGCTGGGTCTCTGCAATCGTGCATGCATGCATGTGGAATCACATGTGCATGCTTAGCTGGAGGTAAGTTGGCTGGCAGCTGGTGTGCCCAGTAAGATGGCTCTGCGTGCCACCTGTGGCACCCGTGCCATAGGTTCACCATCACGGGTATAGTCCTTGACCTAACACTGTTCATTTAGCAACCTTTTAAAGCTATGACAGAAATGAAAAAAAGTGACTTATAACCAGTCCTTGCACTTATGGCCATTGTAGCATCCCCAAGATTGTGGGATTAAATTTTGGGAGCTTGGCAACTTACATGTATTTACAATGGTTACAATGTCCCATGGTCACAGAATCATCATTTGTGGCCTTCCCAGATGATTCTGACAAGGAAAGTCAATAGGGAAGCCAGATTTTCTTAACAACCACGCAGTTCACTTAACAATCACAATGACTTTGTTTATTGACTGTGGTGAAAAAAAAAAAAGGATGTAAAATTAAGAGCAACTCAACAACCACCTTGCTTAACGACGGAAACTCCTGTCCCAATTGTGATCATAAATCCAGGACTGCCTGTACGTGGCAGGCTACTTTGGCTGCCCGCAAGGTTATTTGCAAAGAAGCAGTTGCTTCATTTTGTCTCCATCTCTTCATGTTTTCCTTCTTTCTCCTCTTATCTCACCATGGGTTTTCCATTCTTTCAGGTGAATTGCATCCGTACGAGGGGCTTTGATTGCTCTCTGGCTGTTCCTCTGATATCTGAGGCAGGAAATAAGTTGGACCTTGTAATCAGTCGAAACCCCCTGGCTTTCATTGCCAATACTTGCCTACAGGAGCCAAGCAGCTTTCCAGACCAGCAGTCGGTTGGAGGGGAGGTGAAGACAAGCGCACAGACACTCTGAAGTACGGCTAGGTTTGGTGTCTGCTCTTCTCAAGGTTCTGTGGGAGCAAAAGAATTAATGGGTGTCTGTTGTGTGGCGTGAGGGTTTTTGTTTTGGTTGTCGTTTTCATTTGTTTTCATTTGCACTCGTATTTATGCTTAATCTGCGTAATGTCAGTTGCTGTGAAGAGATGTTTCCTCTCCCTCAACCGATCACATTTTGAAGCCAACACAGCTCGGCTTTGAAGGTTCAAGCTGAGACAGAGTGAACTAGTCAGGGATGGACCCAGTTGCTAACAGCAACACCCAGAATAATTCACCCACAGGAGAACATCTTTACTTACCATATGAGTGTTTCCAATGCATGGGGTAATAGAGCACAAGCGTCTCTTCCTGGGTCTTGAAGGACTTAGATACATGGTGCTGTTTCTGTTTGTTTTGTTTAATCAAATGAAGTTAATCTTACAATGGATTCCCTCCCTTTTTTTGTGAAAGGCATTCCTACAACTCCTTCAGCCTTTTCTCCAGTTCCCCTGCACATTCTCACAGATCACTATCAGGCGTCCCTTTGACACTAAGTGCACATTCTATTTTTGGATTTAATTTAAAAGGCAACCTGTTCATCAAGAAGATGAAGCTCTGACAAATACCCTCCCCATAATTTATTCTTTGGGACATACCAGAAATACTTTTCACTTTCAAAATCCTTCACAATTTATTCTTTGGGTGGTAGCAGAAATACGTTTCACCTTTAAAATATTGTCCAGCTTAATTTCTTACTGAGTTTCTTACTCTCCATCCAACATTTCTTCAAAGCACTTATTGTATCACATTGCACGGAGGAACATAAAGCCTTTTGGACCAGCTATTTATTTTTGAGCACAAACAGAGCCCCAAAATTGTTCCCAGATGTCTTCTCTGTACACAGTTATGAGTGGGCAGCTTAACGTAAGTAATCTGCATCAAAGTCTTCTCTCCCCTAATGATCTATGTGATGGTGGTGGTGGAAGGAATCTCAGTTACTCTGTAGCATGAGACAGTGTCTCTAGATTGATATCGTACCTCCAAGTACACCCTCTGTGGATTGCACCAGTGCAATGTGTACATTTGTTTAACCCCATGATGATGCTTGAGACTTTGTTGTAGCAGTAGCAGCATCCCTATGTTTTTCTACAATTATTATTTCTTCTTCTTCTGACTTGTGAGCATGAAATGAAGGCTTTGTAAACCAGGACTTTGCATCAGCCTCCTGAGTCAAATTCTCTTGTAGCACTGTTGTGTGTATGGTATTCACATTCTTTCAATTATCTGCCTACAGCTAACAATTTCAAAAGAGGCCATGATTTCTTAATTTCAAAAGCGGGAAATGCCAGGATTTGTGGTTTCTACCTGGCCAGTCCACTTGCCTGTACTAGTGGGGTCTGGAATCACACTTTACTGTGATTATTTAAGTTGATCTTTACTTGGGAATTTAGTTCATTGAATGGGAAAACTGGCTCCTCTCTTCCTTTCTAATAATTTTAATTTTGTTGTCATTTTCTATTGTTTTGATCCATACCAAGATACCATGTTTTTGTCAAGATTGGAAACACTCTTTAGATGACTGCTGATCCCAGGTGGTTTCTGGTTTGAACCCAGCCCAAGCTGTGAGCATATAGTTTTGTTTTGTTTTTTGCTATTTCACAGCACTGCTTTCTCTGTGACTTTCTTATCAAGATGTGCATGAGTCTTATTGGGCTGTCTCTAGCTGTAGCCATTCTCTCTTCTCAAAGTATGCAATATTCCATACCATTGCTGCCATAATCTAGAAAATGTGCCATAAAAGAAACAAAAAAATATTGATGGATGTGTGGAAAATGGGGGTTTTATATGCAATATTCTCATAATGGCAGAAGCTCCCCGTGGCTTCAATTAGGTTTTTAATGAAGACTTTTAATAAGGCTTTAAAAATGGTCCTTGTATCCCTTCCTATGCATTTTGAATGATATAAAAATTAAATGCATTAAATGTGTATTTTTATCCATATATTAGAGTGTATTCCTGTACAAAATATTTTTATATGCTAATTTTCTTATGTATCTATGAAAGCACAATATTCAAAAAATATTTTAGTCCTGTTTTGGACCTATTTGTAAATCTGTGTATTTAAATGGTATTACAATTCCTTAGATTTTTTTTAAATTAAATAAAGCAAAATAAATTATAATGTATGTTCTTTTTTAAAGTTAACTTATGATAATGACCTATTTGTATGGTTTACATCTGTTTTCACAAAGGTAGCTCTAACTTTATGATCATTATGAGAGCCAAAGGACTTATAAGCAAAGGAAACAAGTAAGATATCTTGTCTTACTGATAGGTCTTTACTCCCAGGAAGTTATTTGTAAGATGGCAGCATTTGACATGTTCTACATTCTGCTATTGACATTCTGGAAAAATTGTGCCTCTTATGCCCAACTTGGTCATGGTGCTGATTCTTACTTTGCTATATGACTTTACATTTACAAATAACAACAGAAATATGTTTATGAAATCACCAGAACTCAAATTTGCTATTATGTTAATTTTACGTAACTGTGAGGCTGATAGTAGACACTTGTTCACTGAGTTATCTCCAGTTAATGTTAAAAATATTGCTTCTAATGTACAGTCCTTTGTCTAATATCTCTGAGTCTTTTTAGGCAGATATTATTCAGAGGTCTGGCCCTTGGGTAGCTGTCAAGTGCTGCTACCTATTAAGGCAGGGGAGGGCTCTCTCTTGGAGAATTATATAATGAAATTACCTTTTCTTAGTAATACAGTGGCCTCCTTCATTATGGATGAATTATCCATGTGGAAGGGATCCTGGCTGTTCTAGTTATTATGGTTCTTCTGTTCACAATTTGATATCCTTTGGACCAGGAAAAGCTTGGTTAAATTTGAAGCATTCAAAAGGATTTGTTCAAAATGTCTACTTGGTAACCACGGGTGTCTAGGAGACTGTATGTATGTGCTGCAGTGGCGGTAAAGTGCAACTCCCTCCCCTTGAGCCCTCCCCTGAACCCTTACACAGCCTTCTCACCCACCAACATCCAATGGCAGAGCACTTTCTTTTTCCCGCCCAAAAGTACAACGGATGTTTTCAAATGACATCTTTTGGAGTCACAGAGATGTCGGAGGGAAATTTTATGCCAACATTCAAAGTACAGGGGCAGGTCTTCATTTCTCCAGCTGTACTTTGGTGACAATGACAATGAGAGGGACATCCATTGTGGAATCACATAGTTTTGTTGTGAAGCACGGGTATCCAGCTAGTATGCTATAAAATACTTTAACAAATCCTAAATAATAAACTGTATCAAAGAACCTCACAGATCACAATTTAATAAATTAATGAAGATGCAGACATGCCAATTTATGTTAATGGTACTCAGTAGAATAGCATTTAAACTTTATGTAAGTATCTAAATGAAAACTTAGTTTGAGAAAAAAAGCCCACAAGAACGATTTGTTCTTTATACATGAAAGATTTTTATTGTTTATTTGCAATGATTACAAACTCATCTTAAAAAAGCAAAATGACTTTAAAATATTGATACCCATTTCATTTATCTAAAAAGCAAAATGGATAAAACTGCAAAATACAAACATTTACTGTGTACATATACCAAAAAAAACACCTAATTTTCAGGGCTGAATACAAGCCAAATCTTACTCCTATATAAATATTCCTTTCTGGAACAATGATGACAGTTTTAAAACGTCTTTTTAAAAAAATTATTCTAAAAATTATTTTTAAAAAGAGGATAGTGTCCTCTTAATCCACCTAGCTACTCATTAGTAATAAATGTGGATTTACAGAATTAAAAATGCACACCAACATTTTCCGTAGAAATAAAGATGTCTGCCTTATTTATAACCATAAAACCTCTGGAGTGGCATTCCTTTCATGATTGCAACAGCACAACTACAGTAATGACACAAGAACGTTCTATTACAATAGTGAATTTATCAGAGTACTGCACTGACACTTTGAAGTCCAGTGGGGAGAGACACTAATGAACAGTCTCAGGCTACCATTTGGTTACTTACAATCCAACTCTCTCCATTCCTAGCAAATGTCACAGCCACTCTACAGTGTCACTGTCTGTCTGTTGCTATGTAACACCTGTTGCGAATCATTAATGGGTCATTTGGGAGCTTGTTAGTCCTCTTTCTTCTCCCAAGACAGCTTGTTAACTATGCAATCTAGTTCTCGCTCCCAAGAGATCTTGTTAACTATGCAATCTAGAACAGGATGTTCAGAAAGACAGCTATTTTAGTCCACTTGGCTTCCGAAATGACCAGGACTCGGCAAATGTAGGTTAGAAATCTTCTGTATGTTCCCTGAGTCCAGCCACAAACTGCAAGATTAGGGCTCTAACCCTAAGCATAGTCACTAGAAAGGAAGTTCCACTGAACATGGTATGGCTTATTTGCAAGTACATGTTTAGAATGAGTCTGTAGATCTCTGGAACAAGTATTCTCTTTGGCCAAACCTGCACAGTGTGTATTTCGAAATCTGCAAATGTCAACTTCTACTGGTTTTAGATAATGGATTATTTTCCTTTTGCCACATTTTTCAGTAGAAAAATACTGATTCTTTTCCAAAGATTTGAATCCAATTGTGTGAAGCTAAGTTTCTGATCTAATTCTACAGATAGAAATATATGTCTCAGAAGAATATTACATTCATAAAGTGCATGGCCTTATTTTATTTCCTAAAAAGAGCATGCATATTGCATTTTTCTTTTCCACCTCTCCTGCACAGCAGAATCAGAGTGGTTTAGCTTAAATGAAATGCAGATTGGGAGGCTGCTATTCCTTTTAAATAGGATACGGAACTGGACATGGGCAGATGGAATATACTAATGCCAAAGATGGAACTGTAAGAAAGATATGTGTGATTGTCTAAAATTACATTTTCCCTGCCAAGTGATTAGCATTAATAGCGTAATCCTTTTTGGCAGATGATTATAAACCTGCAAAAGCTGTCCTTTAGGTTTGTCAAGATTACTTAATACTACGTGCAAGACTTTGAATTATATCAGTGACTATAGTACAGGGTAAATTTAGGGGAGTAGAGACTGATGACTCAACTAGATATTCTGTCATGTGTGGTTGAATGGACTGAAAGGTTCCCGATTTACTTTACAGCAAAGGGAAAATACTTCAGCTTAGGATACATAAAAATAGTTTACAAAAGTTGAGTTTCAATTTTGCATTGATGCTATAAACATTCAATTAAAAATTATGCCTCTGGGAGGGATTATGATTGTTTTTCAGTAGACAATCACTTTTGGTTTATTTTTGGCCTATATTTGTAGCAATTGTGCATATAAAGAGTTTATGGAGAAAGACTGGCTGTGTTAACTAAAAAAAAAATCTGGTCTTAGGCCCTCTTAGCTAAAGCAAGCTATGACCACTGTTTTATCTACTTATTGATTAATAAATCAGCCCACATCAAATGACTCTGGACAGCTGACTTGTCAATCATTAATTTCAGAATGTTTCTAGTTTCTCCAAACTTTCCTTTTATAACACTATTATTTATATGTTGTCTCAGAAGCAGGTTTCATCTTATTATCCTAGTACTTTATTTCTGTGTAAATACGGAAGATTTCATGAACACAAAAGCTAAACATAAAAAAATGAAGCCTGCCAGAATTTTTGGTTTTCCTGTATTAGAACCATCTGTCCTCCAGTTCTTCCTTTTCTCATCATATCTCTATTCCTGCTTCTATGACCATTTAACTGTTAGTGATCAAATAATTTATTTCCACTAAGTTTTCAGCTGGGCTGAACTTACTCTGCCTAGTAAGTTTAGTTTCATTATAATCAAGTACAAATGTCTACAGAGAATACACTGTGAAATGTGAATTAAGTTATTTAACAATACCTTCCATTAGTACTATAGTTACTTATGAGAATGTTGACAGCTTGAAAGATTGGACTAAGAGAAGGACACATTTCCAGACATCTAAAGAGCCTGCCTTGGTTGGAAGCAAGTCTGCAACGGTTGATTGCAAACAGAGGTATGTCCAACTGTTTTGACAAGACATTAGCAAATGCCCATTTAACGCTGCTATAACCATTTTTTTAACCTTATACATATCTACAGCAGTTTAGAAAACAAGCCATACTTCCATGACAATGAACTGTTGCACTCTAATGTTCCTCCCATTTCCCACCCACCCCGCTTTTTTGGAAATACAATGAATATTCCCACCCACCCCATAGCCAAACCAGTTCACCCACAAGTTAGTCACAATACTGAATATTTAACTTCTTCATTACAAATGATGGATAAAATAGGCCACACAATTCTACAAAGTGAATTAGGAAAAAAAATCAATCTTTTTGCAGTCATAAATAAGTAGAAAATACAAACAATTAATAGTTTTCCCTGCCCCAACCCCTCCCCCATCCATTGGCCTTATTTGGCAGAATCTATACTTAACATTCAGATATAACACATTCTATTATTCACAAGTTTTGCTATGTGAAAATATGATCCTTGAAACAAAAACTGAAAGTTGATGGGCTGAATCTTATGTGACAATTTGATTAACCTTTTTTTCTTGCAAGAGTTCTTCATGACTTCAGGTCTTGACTAGAAAACCTGTTTAGATTTTTAGCTGGAAGGAACTGATTCTGATTGCAGAGTTTAACCTTGAAATGGGGTGGTTAACTACTCTTCTTAGATGGAAGTCTACAATGTGGGACTGATGCTCTGGTTTGTTCTTGAAAAACATCCTCTCATGTTATGTGCTTTAGAGTATTCCCTTGGTTGATATATCTGCTTTTGGTTCAGTGGCTGTTCTTGAAACTAGCAAAATATTGCACTATCTTTCGTGTAAAATGCACCAGGGAAGTCAAGTGAACAAACTGTTAAGACTTGTCTTCATCCTAATTTCTTGCTGTCTTCAATGATACCAACGACTTGTGGTTCATTTAATTAAGCTGCAGTCCAATCTGGAATGCAATGGGGTTTGCAATACCAATGCCCTGCATCTTTGGTTTTTGCAGGATTAGAAAACGAAGCCAAACAGCAGCTTTCTCTTGGCTTCCTTGCTTCTTCTTTAACTAACCATTTTACTGGCCATTTTTCAGTATAGTAGGAAGATAAACATTTCCAAAGGATTTCTACTCTGGAAGTGTTTACTTATCAGCTCTTGGTAACAAGAAAGCAAAGCATTCTGTTCATGGCCATCTGCATATACTGCAAGCTCTGTTCCCTCAAATAAAATAAATCACAGATTCCATCCACAAACAAATATTAGCTAAACAAGACATCTGAAATAACAGTTTTGGTCCTTTATTTACAATTCTTTTATATATATGAATATATATAAAACTAACAAAACAAGTATGTGCATAATGCATATGCAGTGGCCATAGAGGGCATAAGACACAAACTGATTCTTAATTTCTTTCTTTTCTTAAAGCATATAGGAATGTTTTCAAATACTGGCTAAGTTCCAGTTTCAACTACAGTATCTTGATCGACAAACAAAATTGGCAGGATTACAAAGGAAAGTGGTTTTGCTATTTCTGGCTCACAGTCCCACCCAAATTGTGTTGACTACCAATGTAAAGTTTAACGGGGGCATCCTTTCCCCCAAGATCAATGCCCATATGGGAAAGGATTGAGCCACTACTCAATGAAGGTTGAAAACGAAACATAAGCTTTGTAGGGTTTGGGGTTAATTTTCCAGATGCAAAGCCTCATTTTTGGAAAAGAGGGGGAACTGAACTTACCAAGAAAACTCCCATTGAGTATTTTATGCCTCGTTCAGTCTAAAATAAAGTTACAGCTTACTTGATCTCCTTGTGGTTCCTTGGATCATTGGATATAAATGGTGACTGTGAGTATCAGCCTGTGAATGTCAGTCTACTCTTTCTCAACTGCCTTCCTTCCGTCCTTTCTTGGTTCAGTAGCTTCATCAATAGATTCTAGTGGTCTTTTTTCTCCATCTGCACTCAACACTATGCAACTTAGCTGACTGCTATGATACACGCCCAATACTCCTTTTTTCGTTCTAACAAAGATAAAATTTGGCAAATTTGTGACTTTAAATATGGTTTGCAGCATCTTTTTAAATGTAGCATTATATAATCAGTTTTCTTACATTAACCTAATGTTTTAACAAAATCCAAGTCCAAACAACTTATTTCTCAGGTGCAGACTACAAGAATGGGCCAATTTTTATATTCTTTAGTTACATGATTACACTGTCAAATTTATATTCCTGTCTAAGACTGAGAACAATAGGTGACAGATTCAGGCTTACCAGTATTTTACATCAACTCTTAGATAATCTCTCTAAATCTATGGAAACTCAACCGTACTCTGTACTTAAGTCTGCATAGAAACTGTCCTTGTTGCTGAATGTAGAAACAATTTCTCCGGTGATGGAAGAAATAATTTCTGCTATCAGTTAAAATGCCTTTCCAGCAAGAATGATTCTGCCACCTTCTTAGAGCCTGTTCACAAACTGCTCAGATTATTCTCCTGGTTCCAACCCCAGTTTATATTTATTTATCAAATTTACATGGCCAACATCTCACCAAAAAATGACTTTGGGTGGCATACAATTGCAGCTACAATTTTGCAGCTTCCAATTGTCACATAAATATATTCCTACATGGCTCACAGCAACATAAAAACATGTACTCTTTCTTTAATTCTTCCTGTTTCTAGCAGAAGAAGATAGTGCCACACCTTTAAAAAACCAGTTTCTAAAATGCCAGAGCTTTTTTTTTTTTTTTTGGTTAAAAAAAGTCCAAAATAAAATTTTGCACTACCCTGTTCCCAACCACATCAACACCCAGAGAAATCTAAAACTTGTATATGTGCACATGTATGCATACATATCAGCACAATCCTACATATGTCTACTCAGAAGTAAGTTCCATTATGTTCATTGAGGCATATTTGCAAGATTGTATGCATAGGATGGTGCCTGGGTATACTGTTGGCAAGAAAAATCAACTAAAAATGGTAAAGTAGCCGTATGAATAAAAGTTAGTTAGATATGCTGTGTGGAAAACAGAAGATAAATTCCTGCAGTGTGCCTAATTTGATATGAAAGCTCTGCTTCTAAATAGAGCAGGACAGCCATCTGCTGTGATTTACGTTACAAAATATTAAAAAATAAAAACCGAACACACAAAAAATTACTTTTCTCTATGAGAAATAAAAATAACCCTAGTGCAAATATAAAGCTCTGTAAACCTGGTCCTATGAAAGATTCTATGGTTAGTAAACAGCAGTTTTAAAGCAGGTGTCCTCCTCTCATAGAGAGAGCTCACATTGTTGTCTCCACGATGACATGAGTTGGCTTGACCAGGCCAGGAGGGCCGAACGTGGCAGCAATCTCTGTTTCTTTGTCCCACCGCGTGATCTCACGAGGAGCAGCCATTGTCTTTACTCTCTGGTGAGAAAAGGGGACATGGAAATGAAGAGACTTCCAGACAAATGTATGGAGGCTAAGGCTATATTAAATATCCAGGATGTTACCTATTTTGGATTCAATAGGAAGAGATACTTAGGAATGTAGCAAAATTTAAATATGGTAAGTTATTGGCTGTTGCTTTTTCCAAATTCACACAGCCATGAAAAAGACATGGATTCTTTAGTAAGCTACATATGGATGTTCCTCATTGGGAAAAGTACTGTACATATTATTAAACATGACAGCTATTTACCATGAAATGGAATAAGGGAAATTATCTTTCCTTGCAAGCCAAGAAGTACTATTTGAATTTGATTAAAATAACTATTTTCAAATTGTTCTCTTTATGAATTTCCAATTGACTGACTATCCATTGGGGAAATAGAGCAAGAGATTGGATAAGGGGCTTTCCTTACTTTATAATCACAAACTTCAAAAAGCAGAAGGATTCTGAATCACATGCTTAGTTAAGCCAAGTGTGACCATTACCAAGCAATTTATTTAAAGATGATGTGACAACTGATTGGATATGGTTTGATCCCAAAAGCCAATGTCTACAAAATAACCCCTTACCAGGCTGGGATGAGAAAACTAATTTTATCATTAGGAAAGTGTACTGTGTAAAAGGAGACCAATTAGGAAAGTAATGCAAGGAAGGAGGTTAAATGTCCACTAGGTGGCTCCCAAACTCAATATTGTAGCTAATGAAGTTAGCTCCTTGGCTCTGTGCACAATACAAATGAAATGTGCAACTTTTATGGAGTGTGCATGAGGGGAGATGTGCTATCTGAGAATACCACAGGATTTCCTGATCTTTTTGAAATCTACTATCAAAATTCATCCTAACTTTTCTAGGATTCCATGGCTAGGTTCTATATAAATGAGTCAGTCTGATATGGTGGTTTAAGGTCTCCAGACTAAAACCGGGAGTCTGAGTTCCAGTCCAGCCCTAGGTGTGAAACCGGCTGGGTGACTTTGGATCAGTCCCTCTTTCTTGGCCAAGGGCAAATCACTTCTGAAGAAAATGTCGAGGAAATTCATGATTTCTTCAGGAAGTTGAAACGATACAAATTGACTTCGGAACATGCAAAGCAAATAAATGATTAGCTTCTATATACCTCTGTGTGTGTGCAGATATAGATCACATTAATTTTATAACACTATGTACTCAAGTACTTTTTCTGTAATGTTCTTTATATGAAAAAATATAGTGCAAAAGTTAAGCAAAACGCAGATTATTGGATAGGGATCAAGTTCTACATCATGGTCCTGCCTTGGGGTGATTTGTTATAGTATGCTACAGTTTCCAAAAAATAATAGACTTTCCTCACTGCAGGACAAAGATGCTATCCGGGCTGAAAAAGTTGAATGTCTCTACTTCAGGAAAATAATCTGGGCTAGAACGTTTACAGTTCTAGTGATACAAATCTGATTTGTTCCTTTAGCAGCATACCAATGTTTATATCTGAATTCCATTTTCCAACTATCCAGCTGCTGAATTTGTTTCAGCAGTCTTTTCTAGCATGTGAATATGATCAGAAGACAGATGTTTTTAAAATTGTACTGAATCTTGTAGTTGTTCTATTCAATACAGAAACAAACCGTGTATCAAAACAGTGCCTGTTCAATAATCTCATTTGCTGAAATGAATGACTGAGAACATCTTTATAGCTGTAGAAACTAAATGCAGGCCCTGGATGAACTGCTGCATTAAGGGATCAGAAAGACAGCTGCAAAGAAAACCATCAGTTTGGATGCTTAAAAGCTCTGATAGTTGATAGTTGTTTTGGATTTACCTCAAGGAGAGAGCCATCCGACTGCAGGATACGGATAACTGTAACCAATGGGATGCAGATCATAGATGAAAGAGCAAGTATCCAACCCAGACCGATAGCCCACGTAGGGTAGATGTAGACCTTGTTGTAGGTCAGGGGGGTATACTTGACTAGAGAAAATATGAAGGACCCCTGAGGGGGGAAAAAAGCAAAAAGAGATTCAAGCACAAAGAAACAATTATGCTTTCTACAATCAACAGTTTATACAGTGGAATGAGCCATCAACAGCCTTTCAAACACCTTTCAGTGGCTCCCTGTAGCCCTTTTAATTATGATTGTTGAAATCTGCAGAATTTTTAGAGGGAAGAAATAGAAGTGAACGATAATGTAAAACTCTGAAATAAACCAAACGCCATTCTTTAATAAATCCTTAAAAACCAAGGAAAAGTGTGAAAATCTTGGCTCCTCCCCCTTCAATTCATTACCATATCTATTGTGACCTTAGTTCCCAAATATTGTTAAGAATTATCCAGCTTTGATTTATATTACCTGTGATTGGTCTAATAAAAGGAAACTGAAATTGTCAATAAACTTTTTTTTCAAGGACAAAGGTTTTTTTTTAAGGGGGGGGGTCTGTTTTTGATTCCTAAGTCTTCACAGTCTTTTTGTTTTTGTATAGATGGCTGTATTTTCTTTAAAGTCTTGGGTGTCTGAAGGTACCTCTCTAACCCCTGTAAAAGCTTAGGAACAAACGGAGAGGAAAAATGTTCATAAATTTATACTTTAAAACTCAGGTTGTGCTACAGGAATTTTAAACAAGAAGTCAGCTAAGCCAGTTTTGTTTTCCTGGTTCCTTCAATATTCAAGTTTCACAGCAAGTTTAAATAATTATGGTGTTCAGTAAAGCATGAAAATTAACTTGAGTAGTGTTACCACACACCACAAAGAAGAAAGGTCTTTTATATGTCCATAACACTGCCTATTTGTCTTTACCTTGAGTTGCATAACACGTCACCTGATCTATTTAGCTGTTCTATTACATTTGGGGCAAAGGATGTTTTTGACAAATATGCGTAAGTCTGATGCCTAGCTGAGCTAAAAAAAAAAGGGAGTAACTTTAGCTCCACAAATGCCAATGACTTTAAAAACAGAAGTTTGGAACCCTTCTCAAATGCAATCTTTATACACACACAGGATATCTTTTGCCACAAACAGCTTTATAGCTGTTAAAAAAAATGTGCTGCCATTTTAGTTAACAGGTAGTAGAATAAAAAAGTACAGCCATCAGTAAGATGATTAAAACATGCAATTGAAAGAATCTCTGAATTATCATAAAAAGCATTTAGTGATGGCACTGAAAGCTTGATACAGGTTCTTGCTTGCACAGTGCCTTGTATGCAGTTCTGTTGCCTTAATTTCTAATTAACATTGAACCTCTTTCTTTCCCACAAGTCTACCAACCAGCTACTACTGTACATCTTTTGGTCCAGTGGCTACAATCAGAATTTCAAGAGCTTGTAGTTAGCATTCTGACAGAAAAACCTTATGGATACTCTTGTGGTTACAAAATGGCTACCACTGAGGTTTTCACCAACTGAAGTACCAATTTACTGTAAGACAAGCTACCTTATAATAACAGCCATGACATAAATTCAAATTTCTAGATGTCCTTGTCACTCATATAGCCTGTCCAGAACAGGCTCTTTCAAAACACAGTCATATCTCCAGTTTTGGAAGAGCTAATAATGCATTCACTGCTGAGTCTGCCTTCTGCTCTCTCACACGGCTTATTTTTCAGCTAGGTGATAACAGGGACAGCAGGGAAGGCCTTGTAGTTGTCCAATGCCATTTTATAAATGAACTATTTTCTCAGCTTTGGAGAGGAGAATCAAGGGATACTTGGGCATTCCTATTTAAAATGGATGAGATTTGCTTAGTTCTCAAATATAATGAATATAGAGAGAAAATGTATGACTTTCATTATGTGGGTGCTCACTGCAGAAAGGCTATTGCTGGTGGCATTTGCTATACCTCCAAAGAGAAAGTGTTTCAAAAAAGGATCATTCAAGATTTTAATACAGTATCCTGTGATCTGTGGGCATAGACCCTTTGCACATCTGACTATTTCAGAAGATTCTTTTAATCCAAACATGGAAAGTGTCAGACTCTCTTGATTTCACATAGTTCCTCAGGCATTTTTAGAAAACAAAAATAGTAGGTAGCCACAGTCCAGTGTTTTGTTTGGAAGTGGGCAGCATATCCAGAAAAAAAAAAACCAGACCAAAATACTAATAGCAATAGTACTTAAGACTTATACACCCCAGCCCCATAATGCTTTACAGCCTTCTCTGGATGGTTTACAATGTCAGCATATTGCCGCCGCCCCCCCCCCCCAAAAAAAATCTGGGTCCTCATTTTACAGACCTTGGAGGGATGGAAGTCTGAGTCAATCTTAAGCCCATCAGGAACAAACTCCAGACTGTGGGCAGAGTTAGCCTCTGCAATACTGCACAGTACCTAGGTCATTGGCCACCATCACAGTGATAGCCAATTAGTAAATAAAACAATGCCCACACAATCATTCAGTATGGATGCTATTAGGCACATGTTCTCAAAATTTTAGATGATCCCATCCTTCACCTCAAAATTGCTCCTTTAATGCCAAAACTAACATGTCAACTACGGAAGCCAGCACAGGTCATAAATACAGGTCAGTAAAAATCTTGTAACAAATGAAGAGTTTACACATTAAACACATTACTTATTAAACACTTAACTATTCAGTCTTATTTCTTTTCAGACAATGCAAGGAACAAAAAGCTAACTAAACTTACAAAAATGTTCTAAATCAAGTTTAGGCAATGATATGTCCATCCTTACCACACAGAGAATTGGTGTGATTACAGTCCAGCTCCATTTCATCCAAGGACCAGGCCTGTAACCAATCATATCTTCAATGGCATCGTAAAAATTGTCAGCGCCTAAGAGTTTCAGCACAGAAGAAAGCAACTGTATTACTCTACTACGCTAGATTTTCAAGGAGAAATACATTTATTGTGTTATGAGTATGAAAAGCTCCATGAAAGCCTTTTTTTTTTTTTTTTTTTTTTGCTTTGTCTTCTACATTTTTGTTCTCCTGAGCTTTGGTGTTCTTAAATTTGGAAAAGGCATCCTTTATCTCCTTGTGTAGTTGATACAACTAACCGGATATTATGAAAAAGAAGTGATGGCATCATACAGCCAGCTCATTGCTATTTAAGTTATTCTACAGGTGTGTTTCCTTCTTTGTACCAAGCAGATAAAAAGCAATGGAGGAGGGAGGTACTGTGCTCTGGGCCCTTAAAATCTGTCCTTTTATGACTTCAAAAGGTCAGGCAGACTTTTACAGCCTTAAAATGAAGCATTACAACAAAGAGGAAAGCAATGAACTCAGTTTCTTGGGAGGTCAAGTGAGAATGTTTTCCAAGAAGTTTGAAGTACTTGGCTGAATCCCCAGTATGCAAGAGAAGCTATGTAATAAATTCCTTTCTTGGCCTGTAAGGTTTCATCTCTCTAGCCTTCCTTTATCCTCTATTTGTCTCTAGGAACTTTATCACAGTTTGTCTCAGTTTGTCTCTAGGAACTTTATCACAATGTTGCAAGATCTCTGAAGCTTTCAGGGCTGCTATGGGGAAATGGTCAGATCAGAACTTAACTTCCAACTTACCATAAACCCAGGCTACAGCAATGCATTCAAAGAATGCGACCCACAAAAGGCATACACCACTAGCTGCATAGTAGTCAAAGAGTTGAAACACATACATGCCACCCTGAAAAAGGATTTAAAGAAAAAGGAACCCAGGTTTGTATTAATACACCAACATACACATGAAACACGCATTATAAAAAGCAAAATGATTTTTATATCTTTAACTCAGTGTTCACAAATTTTTCTGCCAGCAAATACAATTGCCAGTCAACTCCTTGGATATGAAATAGTATACATTCAGGTATTTCCTAAAACCTGCGCTCTTTTCTTATTCTGGAAGGCATTTTGAAAGATGATTGAATAAAATTAAATTACTTGACTAACACCATTCCAACACTGCTGCTTAAACTGTGGTTTTTTTTTTTAGGGCAACACTTATAGAAACATGATTAAGGAAATTAATCTTGAAGACAATTGAGTCTTGACTATAATACTTAGGTAAAACTCACCAAGAGCTGCCTAATATAAGGATGATAGATTTCTTTTCCTAAAGCATGGTATTCTCTTCCATGCATAGCATTATCTAGAATGCCATTCAGAATACAACATTCTGAATATGAGATTGCCATCATTTCCCACGTTTTTTTATGTTTAATCAGCTTCTTTTCATATCTGTCTATTTCACACACAAGAATATTGCACAGTTGATTATAGTCTTGAAGAAATACAATGCTTCATCATAGCAGAAGTAACACTATAAAGTTTGAATTGACATAAGTCTAGATTGGAACATTGCTAAATTTAGGAGATGGTACAGAGGGGTTTAAATTGTTTGCAGAGTAATTCTTTGAACATTTCTCTCTCTCTCTCTCTCTCTCCTATTTACTTGGGCAGAAGCTCGCCAGGTTTTTCAGGCGGAATATTTGTTTTTACAACAGGTACGTCGTTCTATATAAAGATGGCAAGGAACATCTCCTGGGAGCTTCCTTGTGCAAAGTACTTGTTTCACCATTACGCTATGAGGACTCCTTGAAACTTCCTTGAATAGAAAAAGAAAAAAAGCAATGCCAGCCAATTCCTTACTTCAGTCACCATAGATAGTCCCAGAAGAAAGCTGAGGAAACAGATTATAGCGATGAAGATTTCCCGTCGGTAACCCTTCCTTAGGAAGGATGGGTACAGATCAACTAACGATGTGATCTGCCCTTCAACTTCAACAAACTATAAGGGAGAATAAAAAATGAGTGGGTTAATGCAATGTATTATTTTATTCTTGGGTAAAAATGTATCCCTTGTATAAATAGAGTTAGTATTCACCATTTATTTACATAGTACCATAATGTTTCAATATTCAAGACTGGAGCTGATAAGCTCTTAGTGGGTTTACTGGTTTCCCTTTCACTTCCTAATTAGATGCAAGTTCATTTACTGCAAGCATCAAACTTTATGAATAAAAGGAGAAATAAGATAGTAAAGAGATGGGACTATTTGTAGACTCTCCAGGGTAAAATCAAGTAATTCTTGGAAGGAACTTGATAATCTGTTTTCCATGTAGTGCCTGAATGACAGTAGGTTTTCATAATTTTTCAACAGAAAAATATTTCTATCCTCTTGTTTCCTTCTAGCATGAATCAGACATCCTTAGAGAAGGAGTTCTATGGGGAAAAAAACACTTATTTTCATGCAGCCCTTTCAACTATAGGTTTTAAGAAAGCTGACTTTCATTTTCCCTGCTTAAAACGTAATATAAATCATGGGGAACACGTGAGTTTGACATCCCTGCTCTTAGGGGTCTCTAACCTTGGCAACTTTTAAGAGTTGTAGACTTCAACTCCCAGAGGCATTCTGGGAGTTGAAGTTCATAAGTCTTAAAGTCGCAAGGTTGGAGGACCCCTACTCTAAAACTGTACGATGATTCCAGTTGTCCCACTCTTTTAATTAGTTATATTAATGTTTTAATAAAATGAAGCAAACTACTACGATATATTAATATAAAAACAAAGCAAGATAGGCAATAACAATAAAAGCCATTATTAGAAAAATAAAATTTAGTACTAAAGTATGAAATATAGGTGCTCAAAAATATTCACCCAATTATCTATGAATAGATACATATGCAAGCATGTATACATTCTCATTTAAAAAAAACCCTTGCTTTTTAAAATCTGTAATCTTTTAGCTTTTGTCTTGTTTTGTGGTTCAGTTAGTAAAAATAAGCTACCTTTGTGTACTGGATACAATGAATCCTACAGAGATTTGGGTGGTTCTTTTTTTTTTTTTTTTTTAGTAAATGTTCTATTCATGTAAGTAATTTAATAAAAATCACACTTTACAGAGACAAGTCTGGTATCACATTTTTTTTTTAAAGTAAGTATCACATAGAAGCAGCTCTAAAATGCTTTTGTGAGCTGACATTCTTCCGTGACTTGCCTTTTTTTGTTTGTTATTTTATTTTAAAGTGAGCATATTCCCTTATTGTGCCTAATTTCAGATTTGTTTCTACCACCAATCACCATTTGGCTTTGTATGTCTTCTTAATAATCCTTAATAACCTGGGATCTTAGCCCTTAAGAAATTCTGACTTTCTTTTTCTCCTGCCATGTCACTGTATCCAGCTTGGTCCTAAGCCTGCTGTAGCATTCCAAAATCCAGCTTGACAGGGCTCCAAAAACAAACAAAACATTAAGTGCTCCAATTAGCTTTAATTATTTGACACAGTGAGCCTGAACTGAAATGACTGAACATTACCAGGCAACCTTTAATTTACATAAGTACTTAGTTGCCGAACCACAGCTCTGAGAGGGTCTGAACATTCAATTTGGAAGTGATTAAAAGTCACTCACTGGCATTCAAAGATTAAGCCCCCAAGAACCATTTAGAACAAATGAAATGCTTTGCCAAATTATGAGATTAAGTAAATAACAACCAGAGGGAAAATTCTTCTAATCTCCACTCATATGAGAGATTTTGAATTCAGTAAAGTTTCTGTCCCAGGCTAGTAGATTAATGCAACATTTTAACTATTTTCCCAAATAACAGTTAGGAGCTTGTTGGCTTAAAATCTTAAACCATTTCAAAGAAGTCCTCTCTAAAATCCTAGGACAGCTGTGTGACTTGTAATAGTCTGGAGATTATTAACAGATTTCTTTGTGTCAATATAAAAAGGCCTTGAGAAGGAAGGAAAACAAGGTCTCCCCCCCCCCTTGCTCAGTCTCCCAGAAAACAAATTGCTGGGGACAGGCAAAAATATCCAGAGTATGCACTGATTTTCATGTATCCTTTGAATTATATGGCTATAAGTAGAAAGAGCAACCTGGGGCCATCTTCATTTTTACCCTGAGTTTTACTTCCATTCCATTGGATGTACCTAAATATTTTGAGAAGCAAATACAGTGGTACCTCTAGTTATGAAGACCTCTGGTTACGAAGGTTTCAAGTTACGAAACTTCCAGAAAATATTGTGTCTACTTATGAAATACATTTCGAGATACAAAAGCCCATCAGTTTTCGGGCGGCAGGCAGGAGCGGTGGGGGGCGGCGGCTCCAAGTGCCAGCTCTGAGCATGCGCTCCATTGCAGGATTTAGTTGGCTAAATCCCGCGATGGAGCACATGCTCGTCTTGCCGGAGCCACTTTTCCCCATCAGCAGCACCTGGGCGGCGGGAGAAGAGCCAGTGTTGCCGTTGTGGAGCCACGCCCGCCCGCTCCTGCCCACGGAAGAATGGATTAGGGCATTTACAGGTAAAAAGAGTCTCTACTTACAAAATTTTCCAATTATGAAACGGCTTTCAGAACGGATTAATTTCGTAAGTAGAGCTACCACTGTACATAAAGGCAGAAATGGACCAAGGAAGTGAGAAGAGTATGAGAAATAAGCACATTTCTGACAAACTGATAGATTTGGAGAAGGGGAGGAAGAAATTATATGTGACCAATGTAAATGGTACTTTTCAGGCTTAGCCCATCCTTTAATAGAATTTGGGTGCTGTTTTTAAAAAAGTATCTTCTTCATAAATAAATGTGTATGAATTGCAAAATATACAGTAATAAAATCTCTACGTTGTGGAGGTAGGATCCCCAGTGTGACAACAAGGGTCCCACATCCCTGTTGGATTTGACACTTTCTGTGTCTTTTTCCAAAATTTGGATTATTTTTAATTGTATCCATGTGCAGAAGGAAGGAAAGAAGGGGTAAAATAAAATTTCAGCTTCTATCTTATTTCCAGCGGTATTACTTGTAGCTTTAACACTTTGTTTTGAAGCTGCATCAGTTCTCCCAACAAAGAGTAGAAATAAATAAGATTTAAAAAGATTTAAAGACCTGCTGGTGTGCTTGCTCTAAGCCAGGCCTGTCATACTGGTGGCCTGCAGACCGGATGTGTCACGCACAGGCCACGCCCAGCCCAGCTCCGCAAGGGAAAAAACTTTGCAATACATCACAATACATCACATGATGCAATCTAGTTTGGCACCCATGCTCTAAGTGGAGGCAGAAACTAGAGAGGATAGGAGGCACCTTTATACTAAACTGGTGTTTTGTAACTGGTTTTATCCCTCAGGGTAGGCATTTGAAAATGAACTGATCTGCTTTGTGTGCCTGCATTTTGTGCGCCTGCCTATAGTCATTTTGTAATCACTTCCCAAAATGCTCAGAACTGCACTAGTGCCTCCCATTTTAAGAAGTTTGGGGGATTCCTATTATAAAATGTATGCTGAAATGTCATGATAAGACATTTATGAATGAGATTCATGAATAAGATTGTAACTTTTCTTGATTAATCTTAGATTAGTAGAAAGAAAGACACGTGATTCTTCTATGGATCAATGCTCCAAAGCCAAAAGTGTAATAACAATAATTATATTTATATACAGATTTTCCTATTAAAAGCCATAGATGTTACATTTGCTACCACTTACTCACCTGGCTGTCCAGGCCAAGCAACAGAAGCATAACAAAGAAAAGAATAGCCCAAAAAGTTGGCAGCGGCATCATGGACACAGCTTTTGGATAAGCAATGAAGGCCAGACCTGGACCTAGAGGAATAAAGAGAGAGAGAAAGGAAGGGGGGAAAGGGAGACAACATAGTAAGTATTTAATTCATTTCTGAATGAAAACCTCCCCTCCCCCCCCCCCCAGATCCACATAAGTTGCCTGAGTCCATTCAGATCAACCCAAACCCAACTGAGGATTCCAGAAAGGAATTAATTCTATCTGACAAAGAAGCATGCATGATTATAGCAGTTCCAATCTAAAAGATAAATGAAAAAAAGCAGAACCCAGCACACTCCATTCAGAAAGAGAGTTTATGAACTAAATGAGAGATACAATTATTGCATGACTAATTTCTATGATCTTTAAAGAGGTAAAAAAAAATCCTGGGCTCTTAATTTTCTCTTGGGTTATTCATGCACAACTTTTTCCTTGGACAAACAAAACCTAAACAGTCATTTCTAGGATTTATGCCACAGAAGGCCAGCTCCTGAAGTGGTGTTAAAACTCCAGAATTCTATTAATATCACATAATACTGTGTTAAATATAGAAGCAAAGGAAATGATGTAACAGCTTCCATTAGAAGACAGTGATGGCTTGGGAGAATATTCCCAATAGAATCCATCCTTGGTTACAATTGACTGCCAAATGACATTAGTAAAATTATCTTAATACAGCAATAATAAACCCATTTGCAGATATCTAACATTGTCAGTGAGTATTATTTGCTTAGGATACAAAGCAATAAATACTATCTGAAGATCTGTCCTTCAAGTAAGATTATCAACAGCAAAGTCAATAGTATATTTTGTATTGCTTTCTCTGTGGATTATTCAATAAAAACCCCAAACAGCCACAATTCTATAATAGTTATGTGAGGTAATTATCATTTTATATTGGGGCCCTTTAATTCAGGTACAATAAAGAGTTGAAATATGCTTATATTTATTCAAAACTGATACTTTGACCATGACGGGAAAATATTGCACCAACACTTTTCATGCAAGCTTTTTTGTTTAAATTGGACTAAGATATTTCTGTTTATTGTTCTTTTGCTTTTCTTCCATATTTTAAACTGGATAGTATGTCCTGTGAATTAGTACCTGGCCACTCACCAGGTATCCTTTTGCCATCTTTCATTTTCTTTTCAGTTTAACAAAATATATATTGTATTTAGAAAGATGCAAAAATATGCTAAAAACCTACTTCCCAGAATATATTAACTGCACTTTCCTCATTTAAATTAATAAGCATTTAACTACAGCTATCCCATTGATTCTAATAGAAAGAGATTCAATTCACTTTCTTTAGAAAGTTTGGGGCCCAATCCTGCTCTCATTATGCATTGTTAAGGTAATCCTAAATATTCTGCTGGATGAAAGATCACATATGGGCATTATTTTCTTCTGTGATCCAACAAATATGCTGTTTGACAAAGCCTTTTCCATCTATACATCTATACTTGTATCTTAGAGCCAAAATACCCTGCATTCATAGCTAAGATGGCCCAATTCTCACATAAGGTGCATGTTATTCAGTTTTATTGTTTACTTATTTATTCTACAGTGGATTAATTCTTTCTAATATTAAGCTGTTTTAGTTGAAATCCTAACACTAAGTTCCACTGAAACTAATGGTCTCATTTAACATAATTATCAATGTAGCCTTGTTACCTCTTCATAGATATTATGTTCAATGGGATGGTTGAATAAGGCATGCAAAATTTCAGAAACAAAGGCTGCCATTCCAGAGGCACAGCATAATCCTATATGCATGCTTACTCAGAAATAAGTCTTACTGTGTCCAGCAGGGCTTAGTCCCGGGTTAGACTGCACAAGACTGCTGCCTTAAGAATGTGTAAACTAACTGAAATCAATAGAGTTAAGTAAACCTAGCTCTGTATTGTATTGAAGATTAAAGTACATTAACAGCCACATCCGCTCCCACATTTTCCAGGATTGAATGAATATCAGAGGCGTGCATACTTTGGATTTCTGTCCCAGCACAAGTGCACCACCTCTTTTATTATTCATTAAAGCAGCCTGACTTTGGTGCCAGCTTGGGAGAAAAACATGATCCTCCTTGAGGAGGCTTTCCATTCCTTTTAACCAAGCAGCTTGTCTAAGTAGCAGCAGCATCTTTCTACAGGCTCATGAAGAAAACTGAGAAAAGTCAAGCAGCTTTAAGGTAGAGCAGAGAAATGCTTTGCTAGGCTTGCCCCATTTTCAAAGCACAAAGAGCCCTAAGAAATATATAATTACAGCAGAAATACAAATTTCAAATTAGATATACAATTCAATGACATGGCACAGGAAGACAAACCAATTTGTTACACAACACAGTACGAGTTGCTTTCTGCACAGGACCTGCCTCAGAAACTTTTTTTTCTCCCAGTTTAGCTGTACATTACGTTATATACAGCCTTTTAATGGCTGATTCACATTTATAACTTTTTAAGCAATGAAGACTTTTCCAGATCTGTATCAGGCAGATGAATAAAATATATAACTTGGGCAGTAACCATGATAATGGCCAATATAAACCTCTTCAATTCGGAAAGACACTTTTTACCAGTTGCTGTACTCCTGTGCCTGAATTGCTGTCAGAGAGTCTTAGCACTATAGATTTCAGTAAATTGTACAGACTTGTAATAAACTGACCATCTGGTCCAGCATGTCTTAATGTCAACTGTATAAGTGCTTTAAGGAAATCTAAAAAGTTTGCATGCTTTGTTCAAAAAAAAAAAAAAAGTATGGGCCTATCCTTTCAGAATACAGAAAACTTAGCTTTAAAATATTTTACAAACACAATCAAAATAATATATGTGTATATCCCTGTATGACTTCCACATCTGGAAGTATGCATGGCACATTGCCTTAGGCACATAGATACAATAGTGTAACTAGGGAAGACAGACCGGCTAATCTAACTTCACATACTGGAAGTCCAGGCAAGGTGTGACAGGGAAGATTATCTTTTCCCTCTCACCCATTTTTTGAACCATTTTGTTACAAACTTCATCAATTCCATCAGCATTTTGTGTAAAAATACATAAGCTGCACTTCCAAAAGCCACAACTCAGATTTTCTAGCATAGTTTCAAACAAGATGGTGGGTCCGTGGATATTGTAGAATGATGTCTATTAGAGATTTCATTGAAGCTAAGGCAGAGTAAGCCCCAAAGGGTCACCTCTTGATACAGTATTGACATTTCCTGTAATTCTGATTTAGTCCTGAGCGTTCAAAGTCCGTTATTATATTTCAGCACATTTTTAAAAAGTGCATTTCAAACTGTGCTACTCCGTGAAATAAATCAATACTTTGTTTGCTGAAATACCTTTTATTTTTAATCTTTTTCTCCTTTGAGTTTTGGGGTGATTTAGCTTGTTGAACTTTGCTCACACACTGGATGGCAGTGCCCACCATCACTGCCACCAATACCATCGTACCTGACTCTGCCACATCAGCAATGTCCACACCTTGCTCT
>JAEANM010000595.1:0-34240 GCA_017656035.1 Myanophis thanlyinensis
AAATTTAATGTTTTTAGACTGTTCTTAGAATTTGTTATGTTTGTGTTTTTTATCTGCTGTGAACCGCCCCGAGTCCTTGTGGAGATGGGGCGGTATATAAATGTGATTAATAAATAAATAAATAAACTCCTTCCCTTTGCTAGTATGTCCTCAAATAACTGTATGAAGATGAATTAAAGTGAAGAACAAGTTTGAACAGCATTTTAGATAAACTCTCTCTTTTCATTTATATCTTTAATGGAAAATGGTAGTGCAAAACCTTGAGGAGGAAACTGGAAGAGGGGATGGTGTTCACGGAATATGAGCAGATTCCAAAGAAGAAGGCAGACGGAATCTTTACCACCGCCATTCTCCAAGAGAACATTGAGCGTAATCGTGTCAGAGAAGTCATTCCATATGAAGAAAATCGAGTGGAGCTGGTACCCACCAAAGAAAACAATACAGGCTATATCAATGCATCACACATAAAGGTAACAATGGGGGAAATGAGCCATGTATAATGAAAAGAATTGTTGGCTAAAAGAAGTTGACAGAACCTAAGTGAGCAAAGTGCTGAATCCTTGCTGAGATGTGAACCAACTAGCAGGCTGGTTACAAAGGCAACCTCTTGGCCTCAGCAGCTAATAAGTAACCCACCCCATTGTCGCTAGGTTGCAATTGTCATCAGGATTTATTGCACCTGAAAATGAATATTTTTTTGGGATGTGTGCGTGTCAAAATTTAAACCTATCTCTTTGAAAAGTAATCACTTGGCTTCATTTGCGCCCTACTTGTAGATACTCAAGATCAGGGGTATCAAACTCAAGGCTGGGGGCCGAATCCTGCCCACAGGGTACTTAGATCTAGCCCATGGGGCCACCCTGGAAACAGCAAAGGACCAGCCTGCGATGCTTCTGCCAGTGAAAACAAGCTCCTGAGCTCCGTTTTCGGCTGCCAGGGCCTCCTGCAACCCTCTGCCCATGAAAACGGAGCTCTGTAGGGCTGTGTGCAGGCAGAGGGTTGCAGGAGGCCCTGGCAGCTGAAAACAGAGCTCGGGAGTCTGTTTTCATTGGCAGAGTGCTTGGGCCACCACAGATGTTACCAACAGGAGTGGTGTTGAGCTGGTCACACCTATCCTGGCCACAGCCACCATGGTCAGACATAATCCTGATGCAGCCATCAATTGAGTTTGACACCCCTGCTCAAGATCGTACTAGTAAAATCAGCAAAATGTATTTTTGAGCAAAACAGGCAAATGTTTTTTGTTGTGATATCCATAATTTATGTGGGGGAAGACAGTGATTGCTTCAGGGCAGTGAATGAGCCTGTGGCAGGGAAAATTCCAGAATCAGTGATGTTATCTGGATTGTATTTCATTGAATATCTAAAAGTACACTAGCACAGGGAGGCTTTATAATGTAAATTTGTATCATTTGTTGGAATAGACATAAAATCTACGCTATAGATTCAGGCTTTTTGAAGATTGTGCTCTGAAAAGTTTGAGCTTTAGTGGGTGATTCTTCCAAGCTGATTGACTCCATGATGGTCTTTTCCCTCCTCTATATAGACTAGAGTTTCTCCTCTATAACATATTCTGTTGTTGTTGTTGTTGCCAGACAGAGAATCTTTTTATTTCTGCAAACTCCAATGCAGTTCTTTGATTTTATTTCTATTGTTTTCTTTTCTGCTGTTAAAAGGCCTTATTTATTACATTGGCGAACTCAGCTTTAAGACTATTTTTATGTTCTTAATTGATCTCAATTTTAACATTTTATGTGAGCTGCCAGTGCACCTGTGTATAGAAACTCATGGATAAATGAAATAACCAGAATCTTTAGTTGATTTTAGATTACAATCCAGATCATCCTTTGATCCTGACTTGGCTTTATTCTTGGTTTCATTCTGCAATCTGAATCTGAAACAGCTGAACATATGCAAAAGAAGTTGATTTAAAGGCAGTGTTTATGGCTTTTTTTTTTTTACCCTACTGTGTTTTCAAAATAACCCTACACAAAACCTAAGAAGATGGCTAGAATAACATTTTCAAAGCAAACCTCTTGGCCTTATAGTGTAACACTGAAAATCATTTCTACAATAAAAGAATTGAGAAGAAAATCATTCCATATTTCTATCTAACGGTTTGTTGTTTTGCTTTTTTTTTTTTTAAACGAATACATCTATTTGTAATGATAACTTTTCATTTTGGTCCAAATATTTTTTAGCTCTAACTATACTCCCTAAAAGACATTTCTCTTGAGTTCCAAGAGCTGTTTGATCATAATTTGCAATACTAAAACCCCTTGTTGAGTTAAAAGCCTTCTAAATCAGAATCCTATCAGATTTCTGCCAAAAGACCTGGTGGCAAGAAGATATTGGGTACTTTTGGCACAATCTGCCGTAGCTTGGATGACTGATTACTGAATGGAACATTTTTCATCTATCTTTGGGAGGAGAAATTGTTTGGGAAGGCATAATTTCACCCCATCAGGTGGCAAGGGCCAAGAAGAATTCTCCCTAGCCAGTTTTAAAACCTCATATTTCATCTGCTATATCAGTATTGGACATACACACATTGTTCTGTAGCACATGTCGGGGCATGTGCTGATCTGTAGTCATATACAACTCTGTGTGTTGCCAGTACATTTCTTTCCTGCACTCCAAGTGGCTGAGGTAGAAGCCAAGCAGATGTTCTTTTACTCAGAAGGTGAAACTCCATCTGCATTATTTTTTTTGTCTCATTTACATAGCAAGTGATTTTCTCCCGGTTACCAATATCTAATATAGCTGCTGTCAGGATAATATTATTCCTCCATGTTCCAGGGCTTTCTTTCACTCTTGACTGTTTATGGATTTTTATTTTAGCCTTGTTCTGGGTAGTTGAAAATAGGCCTTTGAATTGTAACCAAAACTGAACTCCCTAAATATTCTGAGTTATCCTACTCCTCTGCCAGTCTTTGTTAGGTTGTCTGCCTTTTTTATACTGTTTTAATGTTTGTCCGGGTTGCTGAAGTTACAAACTTTCTATCCATATGTTCTAAATAATCTCAGTTGTCAGCATGTTTACTTTTTTAAAAAAACCACTATCAGCATACCATCTTTGAGCTCTCCCTTTTTAAAAATTGATTAACACATACAAGTGCTGAGCTTTTCATCTCTGGGAAATAAATGTACATTATCAGATGGAATGTAGGTTGCTGTAAACTCCATACAGATGCATTTATAGATACAGAGTCGTAGAATGGCACTACAAGTGAAGTAAGCAGACCCAATTTTTTTTAATCAGAAAATTTATCCAGAATAATATTAGAATGGGAAGAGATGACAAGGAGACAATATTTCACAGGAGAACCAGAAAGAAGAAGTGACTTCATTTCTAGACTGACACTTTTCTTCTAGCTCTTCGTCAGTGGTGGCGAACCTATGGCATGTGTGCCAGAGGTGGCACTCAGAGCCCTCTCTGTGGGCATGTGGGCTGTTGCCCTAGCTTAGCTCCAACACATTTCTCCATTGCATTTCTTGCCGTCGTTTGCAGGGAAACAGAAGTTTAAAAAAAAGTTTAGTCAAGCAATTGCAACTTCTCACGAAAGAAAAAGATCTCACCTCCTGCAGAACTGCCGGTGTTGTGATGCGCCGCCTCCTCGCCATCCAGCTGGCCTTTGGCTCTCCGGCATGTATGTGTGCACGTACGCGCACCACTTGCAGTTTGGGCACTTAGTCTCTAAAAGGTTTGCCATCACTGCCCTGGGTTGTATTTTGTTTGTTTTGCTTTTAAATGTATGTTTCCATCACAGCTAGGCTAAGAACATTCCAGTTACTTGAATATTGTTAATATATATATATAACTTCTACTTTGAACTAATAGATAGAAACAGAAACCTGATTTGGTGTCCAGCCTTAAGAAGAGCGAAGATGGGTAGATCAGCTCAGCATGTTATAAGCACCTATAGGAGAGTTGTCCAGTTATAAAAGTAATTCCTCTCTCTCTCTTTTTCCTTAGGTGACAGTAGGTGGAGAAGAATGGCACTATATAGCTACACAAGGACCTTTGCCACAAACATGCCATGATTTCTGGCAAATGGTATGGGAGGAAGGAGTCAATGTGATAGCCATGGTGACAACAGAAGAGGTATGTAACAGGACAGGAAACATCTGCAATGGAACACAAACAGAAACTTCCTAGCCAGGAAAAAGTTTCCAAGGGAGGTGGACTATAGCTGCATTTGAGATTAGGCTGAGCTGTGGCTAAATGAGATGTTAAAAGCTCTGGCCATTTCCCAGGCTCACATGCTCCCCTCTCTTCCTCTCATAAAGCCAAGAAGAGTTAGGAAACTTTCTCTTCCAGAGAAGGTGAACTGTGAGATCCATAAAAGCCTTAAGTATGCTCTCCTTCCTCTATCCAGAGATGTCCCAAGGAGTTACAAAAGTGTCATTTTGAATGTGACAAAAGGAAGACCATTTTAAATACATACTGCAAAGAAACCATAGTCATTACCCAAATAGCAGTTAAGGTATTGACAGTATGAAATAATAAACCATTGAGCAATCTGGCTAAATATGGAAACGAACCCAGGAAATGTTATTTCTAAGTCAGCGCTAACTATTACCCAGTAGAGATTTCAGAAGCATCCCTGGTATTATCATTATAAAGAATACATATTGACATAAAATAGTAAAGAATCAAATTTGGAGTAGGGAAGAAAAAAGACCTTCTAATTCTTTAAACTTAACAGAAAAACTGGGTCCATTTATGGCAGTAATAAATCCTATCAAATCAAGGGTAGGCCACTTGCAAATTCAGTTTTTCTTAATCCCACCTACTTTTCGGTGGTGTTGTGATGAGAATAAAAGAAAGATTCTAGTATAGCGTATCTTTTGCTTCTGAAGAAAAAGGGGGATATAAAATAATAAAACAATTAGAGCCTTGCGATTAGCTATGCTAGTATAGACAGACAGGTGTTGCAACAGAAACCAACTTAAAGCCACATGACTTAGTTCTAACTCTGAAGATGATCTTTAATTCATTCACTGGTCACATTGATTTTTATATACAAGTGGTTGTTTTGACAACCAAGTAAATTTGTATTTACTACATCATCCATCCATCCATCCATCTATCTATACACACACAAATTATAGGCTCCCATTGACTTTGGGCGGCTAACAATTAAAAATAAAAAGGAAAAAGACAAAAGACAAAAAGAAATCATGAACAGAAACTGCATAAAACTAAACCAACAACGCCCAAACCAACCCCCAAAACTATTAATTAGGGTTCAACTTTGAACCAGAGCCAAATCTTTAGTAGCATTAGGTTGGGAGCCATCCCAACAAACACCAGAAAAAAGAAGGCAGATTTCTGAGATCCATCCACAAGATCACACTGTTTGATCAATGAAACACAAAGATTGACCAGAAGTACGCCCACTGTACCCAGTCTTTTTTTTAATATAATTTTATTATGAATTTTAATTGAAATGCTAAAAACTAAATAGAAATTAAACATAACAAAAGAGAAGATTCTGCCCAATCTCATGGGACAAACAAAAACAACCCTAAAGCAGGTGATCTCCCCAATAAATAGGCTCTATGCCATGAATTTAATTCCTTTTCTTTCTTTTTTTTCAAATCTTGGAACCCCTCTTCCTCTGTGGATTTGTTCTCTCTCTTTTGATCAGCTTGCCCTCTGTTATAGCAAGAATTGTTCTGCGGCAGGCCCGGGTTTATCCTGTATATCGTTGAGGGAGGGGTGCCTAAATGGTTATGCGTGTTGTGTTTTTTGTGCTGTAAGAAAGGTCTCTCTGAAATAACGTGCTTGTCTTTGTTGGCCCTTTACTCTTTGGTTTTGTTTTGTTTTAAATCCTTTGAACTTCTGCCTGGGATGACTCAACCATCACAACCTTGTTTGTAACATTCTACTGTAGCTCCATTAGATGGTTGTAGCATGCCAAACAAAGCAAACAGAATTCCAGTGAATTCTGAGAATACAAAGCCACTCTTATTTGAAAAGAATGACATTCTCAGCTCATCCAAGGCCACCTCTGCATACTAGAATCCTTATCAGCTGCAAGGAGACCAGAAGCTGTTGTTCCTGTATAAAAGTATCAAGTGTGGGGAGGGGGAGTCTGCTGTTCCATGCCAAGCAAAACAGATAATCCCCCAAACTGTACGTTGCATTGTAAAACTGGCACGCACCAGCAACCAGCAGTCTGAATCCAGTTCAGATGCATGGATTTTACAGGCAGAGAGGGTCAGCTGTTCTCTTCCCAATTGTTCCCATTTTAAACATTTACAGCTATCAGCTGTTCAGAAGGGGGAGCAAGAGTCCATTAAATGCACCGTTACAGAATAATTGAGCCAATGAAAAGTTGTACTCTAAGCAGCCACAGAGAACAGGACAAACTTACGACCCAGATTGTGATTATATGTATATATGCTGTTTTAATGAGGCAGGGAATCTTTGGAATCCCAAGATTCCAAAAATGCATTGCAATGGGGAATGCATACCGTGCTGAAATTTGTTTTCTCTTTAAATAAACACAAGCTGTGACATAGACCTATAAATTCATGATAGGAAGTCTTTAACAACACACTTTATTTGTGGCTTTATTACAGAATCTAAATATATAGAATCTTACAGAGCAATCTAGGAGAGTTTGAATCATTCTCTCAGGATCCTTATACCCATCTCTTAATTTCCTGGGCTCCTCCAGCAAAACTTTCTAGATATTTCTGGCAGCCTCCTGAATAGACTTCTTCAGGATGCCTTCTAGGAACAAAAGGAAAGGCGGGCCTTTCGTACCTCATTTTATGATTCTGTTGACAGTAGGTGCAGGAAATGACATCCAGACTGGAGATCAGTTTGCACTGTGGACTTTTCAATCTCTGAACGAACACCTTGTAGGTTTATGACATAAAGTGCACTTGACCTAAAGTTCTTGATTTACTCTATAAAGCTATTTTATCTACATTTTTGTTAGATTTTTTTAGAGTTATTTCTTAGTGTAAACTTTCTTTGATGTAAAAACTATTGGCAGTTGGAACAAATTTGTAAGGATTACTGTTCTGGAAATTGTTTTACTAATTTGTATTTCTGTAATATTTGCAGAGAAGCTTCTCCAATGGTAGTTTGTGTGTGAGGGGTGTGTGTGCGCACGTGCGTGCATGTTCAATGTCTATATATTGTTTGTTTAAAACATATTTTAGCCAAGTCTAAGCGGCTCTTAGTCAAAAATGTAAAGACATATAACTTTAAAAACTCTAAAACACAACCAGTTGAAACATAAAGCATCATGTCCCTTCTCTATAAGTTCATATCTTCATCTACCAATTTGTTCCTCTTCTTCCAGCCTCCTTCAATTCTGTGACTTTGCTGCTTCTAATTCTGAATCCTGGAAAGGGAGGAATGATAGTAGTGATAATGCATTGGGTGAAATCTGTCCCTCTTCTCCTAGCCACCTTCTTGCTTGCACAGAGTTCCATGGAGCCCTAGTCACCTCTTGACTAATTTTGTGCTATCAAGTCAGTGTTTACTGTCAGCGACTACATAAAGTTTTTCTACCTCATTGTCTTTCAGGTTTTCCAATGGTGGACTCGATGCCATTGTCCATCCAGGTTCTTGCTGGTTCTCTTCTTCTCTTTCCTTCCACCTTTTCCAGTATTAGAGTCTTTTCTAGAGAGATGATCTTAGCGTTGGAAGTAGGATAATTTGAGTCTGTTCTTTTGTGTCTTGAGTTAGATCTCTGAGCTGAATTGTTCATTTATTCATTTGTTTGTTATCTTGGCTATCTATATTATTTCAGGAGTATTTTCCAATTCCTGAACTTCAAAAGCATCAATACTTTTTCTGTCTTGTTTCTTAAAAGCCCACATTTCTGATTATCAGACAAGTTATTGAATACAGGGTCTATTGTGTATAGAGGGGCACATGTGTTTTATAGATCTTGGATGCTGCCAAATTAGTTGTCAGGAGTTAAGGCTAATCATTCATTCAATCAATCAATCAATCAATCAGTTATTCAATTTCTATTTCAACCTGAATGTCTTCTCAGAGATCATGCCAAATATAAATACAAGATTTGTATTTTAGTAATTATATTCAATAAAGGTTGAATTTGTGACTGTATATGCCAATTTAAAAATATTATAGGTTAGTCAGTGGTGAGATAAAAGTAATACTGATATATGCAGTGTTGAATGGCTGTTTAACTCATTGATTTATCCTATCATTTCTCCAAAGTCTGAACAGCAGATGGAGTTTTCTCCATAGCTCATGTTATTTGCATAACAAGGCTTTAAGCTAAAAGAAAATAATAACCCATAACTATCCAGTGAACTGTATGGAGAATTGAATCCAGGTGATTCTAATCTTATTCTGACATTGTAACACCTATATCATGCAAACTTAATACTTGATCTGTTCTTCAGTTTCAGTGATTGTTGCTAATTTTGTTTTTGTTTCTATTGGGGCTGGATAGGAAAGAGGAAGAACCAAAAGCCATCGTTATTGGCCGAAACTTGGCTCAAAACATAGCTCAGCCACTTATGGAAAATTCAAAGTGACTACCAAATTCCGGACTGTTTCTGGTTGCTATGCTACAACAGGTTTGAAGGTCAAGCACCTATTGTTAGGACAGGAGAAGACTGTGTGGCATTTACAGTACACCAACTGGCCAGATCATGCTTGTCCAGGAGAGCAAGACTTCCTTTGTAAGCTTTCCTACATGTGAATGTAATGGCAACAGTGTTTATTGGAGCTAAGAGAGGGGGGAGGGCAAAAAAGGACTGTTAAGAAATGTTTATGAGGAAAGATAACAAATAGATGACCATTGCATTTTCTTGATGAAATGAATCCTATTCTATTACAAAAATAAATGCAATAACCTAACAGACTTCATGTCATCAAGAAAACACAATGACCGTAGAATACCTAAATAGGATTCTTATATTCTTGTCACGACTTCCCAAGGTTTTGCTTAGCTTTTCTTAGGTCCATGTTTTTCAAACTTAGTAACTATAAAATGCATGGTTTTCAACTTCCAGAATTCCCCAGCCAGCATTCAACTCCATTTTTGGTTGCTGAAGTTCATACATCTTAAAGCTATCAAGTCTGAAAAACACTGTCTTAGATTAACTTCAGGATTAGAGGAAAAATACACATAATAAAGCTCAGCGGCTGGTTTTCTAATCTGATTCTCCCAAAGAGAGGAACTCGGATCCCACATTCCAAAATATAGAATACATAGTTGAATTGATAATGTCACTTTAAAGAACTCACCTTGCTCAGAAATGCTGACCATACACAGAAGTGGTTAAGTTCTCCAAATCTCTAGCAAAATATTCCACACTGACTGTGTAATGTGCAGAGTTATTATGAAGTTGTTCTCTTAAGAGCAGTTGCCAGGGATTGCATATAGTTGCATTTGATGGGCTGATGATTAGACTGCTTTAAAATGCTTTACTGTATACACTATAACATTTTAAGAACCTATTTAGATACATAAGACTCCCCACTAGAGAGATTTGACTCCAAAATCCATAAAGTAGCTGAAACAATTACATGAAGGACATAACATCCTTCCTCTCTTCCCCTTCTGCATTCATCAGCTCTTAAAACTGAATCCTTGAGTAGGACTAAACAGTCTTGTGCCTTGTTTAACATCACAGATCATTGTTGTCAAAGGTTCTGTCTTTAACAGCTATGGTGCAGCTAAGGGCAAACCTGATGTTTGCTTGTTTTGCTATTCAGACTTTTCAGTAGGCCTAAAAACAATACTTGGAAGTCAAAAATAGGGCAGAAATACTTGAAATTCAGTCACAATTTGCAAGGTAAGCCAGATGGATGGCCCCTTCCCATTAGATATTGCTCCAGCAGGCATGTTTCTGGGGAAACTTGCTCTGATCCCAGCCTGTTAATCGCAGGAATTGCTGTAAGTAATGTCTACAGTCATCTGCTTCAGGGACCTTGGGATTTGCAAAGGGTGGAAGAGTGTGTGTGTGTGTATTTTTTTAAACAGCTGATTAATTTAAAGTCCCAAGTAGTAATCGACACCCTGATGGCACTTACTGAATTCAGTGCGGTTTGCTGTCTAGAGGCCAGATAATTAGTGTTTCCCAAGAACTGTAAATGATCATAATTTAAAAGAAAACTTGCTCCCCTCAACTTATTTGCCATAGTTGATGTAAAACTGCAGTAGATTTGGGAAATGTAATTTTCGTTTATTCCTACCTTGCAGCCTATTTGGAAGAGATCCAATCAGTGCGCCGTCATACCAACAGCATTCTGGACAGCAGTAATAATTGCAACCCTCCAATTGTTGTGCACTGTAGTGCTGGAGTAGGGAGGACAGGTGTGGTTATTTTGACAGAGCTTATGATTGGCTGCTTGGAACACAATGAGGTAAGTGAAAGGGTCTTCCTGGAGTTACGTATTTCTTTCTAAGAAGAGGTGCAGTCCAGGGAGTACCACTGCAGAGTGAAGTATAAATGTATGGGAAAGGAACACCAATACTAAAGGAAACATATTACACTGTGCCACAAAAGCAATACTCTGGTGGGTCCTTAAAAACTAACATGTGAATTATGTAAACAGATAGGATAATCAGAATGCATTTCTTATTGTGGCAGGAGCCTCAGTCGGCCATCAACATAGTTTATACACACTGGTCTATGCACCTGCAAACTCACAGAGAGACATGAAAAAGAAATGAAGCCTAATGCCAGTGGAATGCAAAAAAACGAGTGGTGGTGGAGATATTTGTAAAGCTCAAGATAAGTAAATTGACCGTTCAGAACAACAGCCATTGGTAATAATCCAGCCATCCCAGTAAAGTATGCTAATTAACATCTGTAGTGGAACAGAAAACAAATGTCTCCACTCAAATCTAAATGAAGGGAAACTTCTTAATTAGTTCTAGTTCAGCAATTTCATGGTGGAGTCTCCAAATCCCAGCTTGTACTACAATGAGAAAAAGAGACAAATCTCCTTCTCTCCATGAACAATTTTGCGTGTCCCATCCCCCACTTGACTTTTTTCAAGATTAAAAAGATTTGAAAACACACTGTCCAATATTTCTCCCTGTCCTCTCAAGTGGTTTTGAAGCTTGGCTTGGAAAACAAGGATATTATCATACATTTGTTTTTGCAGCAAATACGAAAATTAAGACTGAAAGTCAAACACTCAGCTATTAAGAGTTGGGTTGAGCCCTGCGAGTCCAAACTAGCCTGCATTTTTTTCTTGCTTAGATTGAACTATGTTCTAACTAGCTTAGCAAAGCAATTTAGGCTGCTGATGATCAAATTCCACACAGCAGCATTCTTTGGTAAGGTATGAAAGTTAACAAAGTTGAAAAGAAGAAAACTGAGATCCTTATCTGTACTTGTTTAAAATGAAGAAGGCAATCTGATGGTTCAAATAAAATGTGTTATATAGGACCTGGTAGAGCAGTGGTATCTGAAACTCCCAATGCAACATTACCTCTCATAGTCTCTAGAGTCCCTTTAAACTATAATACTTAAATTATAGTGTGCAGAAAACTGAAATTTTAAAATTCATTGGAAGCAATAATACTGAGTGGCACAGTGGTCTAGTGGTGAAGACGCTCACCTCCCATTCGGAAGGTTGAGCATTCAATCCTATGTAGTGGCAGATATTTTTCTTCTAGGTGCAAAAGAAAAAAATACCTGCTGTGAACTGCACCATGGTGTGGGGAAAGGCATCCGGCTAGTAAACTCTCAGCTCTATCCAGTTGCCCCAACTCTACCTCAAATTAAGAGATTACAGGGTCATAAAAAAGGAGTTTATTGGGAGTTTAATACAATAATACTAATTGTATTTAATTTACAGTAAGTTTAACAAATCAGATTTGAAGTTTTGCATTATCAAATTTCAGTGTGCTACTCAAAATAGCTCTTCACCCCAAAATAGATAAAAGTGTGTATATTATGATGCTATTCAAGCATGGGGTAGAACTCTTGATGTCATTTGGACTCAAGTAAGTGACTACTATTGCCACCAATGAAGATTAACATGAATTGGCATTATATAGGCTGGAACTTGTTTGAAATTTCTAGGTGATGAGAATAGCCTAGGAAAGAACTGTACTACTTACAACAATCATAGAATGTTAGAATTGGAGTGAATTTTGAATTTCAACTATTCCAATCCTTTTTCCAGTACAGGAGTCCACTAATACAGTTTCATTGTTGAACAGCTCTTATCATTGGGATATTTTTCTGATGTCCAATCAAAATCTGCATTATCCATTCAGCTCACTGTTTCTTGTCTTCTAGAGAACATCAGACAAGTTTACTACATCTTCAGTAAGACAGTCCTTCAACTGTCCTATTTGAAGACAACTGTCTCATGTCTCAGTTGTAAAACACGGTCAAATTTAGGTAGAGTAACAACTTTTGAAATTTGTTCTTTATTGGAACAAATTAAGTAAGGAAATACCTTCATCATGAAAACATAGTAACATCAGTGGCAAGTGAATGCAAAAATACAAATATTGAAACTGGTTGAGAACTGCTTCTCATAAAGAACCAACGTTGCACAAGGAAACCTCCCTCTTCATAGTAAGACTACTACTGTAACCCCAATTATGCTCTCAGTGTTTTTTTTTAAACTTTCAGAGCAAGTATTAAGGATGGCTAAGGGCTGCAGAGGGTAGGTAAATAGTGCTATCCTGCATCTGCTAATGAAAGAAGTTATATGAAGAAAAAATAAATAAACCAGGATGTTGAAATTTATATTTGTGTTTTGATCATGCTAGAATATAAATATTCTAAAGTATCTTAATGTATTCAGTTTTACTGGGTTGTGTAGAACTGTCTGTGCAAATACTATCAGCACCTCTTAGGTTTTGTGATTCTTTGGTGAAGATGGTCCAAGAGGAAGAGTGGTATAAAAATATTTATGCAGTCTTTTTCCTATATTTGCCTCACTAGTGGTTGCAAGGCACTAAATCTGGAGTTCTAAATATACAGTATCTTATTGAACATCATTCCAATAAGTTGTCTTTAGATATCTTTTTGGACATAACTGACACATTTTAAAAAATCAGAATGGTCATTCTGAGATTTATATTAGTTGCAGAATATGAGTTGAACCATTTCTTTTCTTGCTATGACACATAACAATCCTCTAGAACAAATGTTTGCTAATAATTTCAACAATTCACTCTTCTTTTTTCATTCACATGAAAATGCTTCCCATAAATAAAGGAAACATCTTATGTGTCTCTGATACAATTTAGAGCACAAAGAGAAATGAAACTAAATGGGCCTCTAATCTATAGGGAAAGGAGAAGAATGTTGTTCAGATTAGTTTTAGGTTGATACTTTCCAAGTTGGTATGCAAACCTGGACTTAGTTGTTCTTCTGTATTTATTACAGAATAAATAAATACATGTTAATAAATATTAACTATTTCCTACTGTTGTGATTCCCAGGGGTGCGGGGGGAGCCATTGACTGATACAGCAATGAGGTTTAATGGTGCAGAGTAAGAATTAAAAAGAGAGATTTGAAGAAAGCAAATGTAATGGTTGTATGTATCCTACATTATTTTGTTAAGCTCCTTAAGGATGATATTGCTATGAATTTTTTCTTCCTCTTTGCAGAAAGTAGACGTTCCAGTGATGCTTCAACATCTGAGGGAACAGAGAATGTTCATGATCCAAACTATAGCACAGTATAAATTTGTCTACCAAGTCCTCATCTTATTCCTACAAAATTCCAGGCTCATTTAACATCTTCAGAAGAGACACAGCATCTTTTCATTCACTTATTTAGACAACCTTTTTGGTTTGGCTGAGAATCACCCTACTACAAAGCTGCTTGCTTTGCAGTATTTTTGTGACACCTGATCAAAATTGCTTCAATGATAAGGACACTTTGTTCTTCTTCTAGATGATTTTATATGAGATAATTTATTTTTTTTAATGATGTGTGAACTTTCTTAATTGAATTGGTGGAACCTTAAAAAGATGGAACCACATTTGACACATCTCTTCATTGTAATCTGTCTTTAGGACAGGAAATAATCCTATCTGGAGATGTTCTCTTGACCATTGCATTTCTATATGACATGCAAGGCAGCTTTGCTATTTTATTGTATTCTATTTTATTTTTGTGAAAATAATATTTAGCTATCCATTTTCAGGGCTGTGCACATAGAAGAAAAACCAGCTTAAAAAGTATTTGACTTTTGTTCAAATTTAAAAGCAAATGTATGTCTATAATATTATTGAAAAGGAACAAGCTTTTCCCATCTATGATACATGCAGTGCCTTAGAGAATAGCAGTGGAATTTCCAATAAGCTCAAGATTCCAAGGGTTCGGTACTAAGCAAGTATGATCATACCAGTAGTACCTTGATGATGGATAGTAGCAATATTTAAAGCTATAAAATAGCTGAAATACTGGAATGAGATCCATTCTAAGAGGTTTTTTAGGATCCAAGTGAGATCTAATCAATCCTAAATCCTACAGTTGATGCTATATCTTGAGTCTGAAAATTGTCCTGCGCATTATGTGAAATACTCAGATCAGGGATGTTTTTCAAGTCAGATTATTTTTTGAATCATAACACAGTATATCTGAAGATCTTTTTCTATTGGTGACCATATTTTGGTAGAACATTCTGTTGGTACACGCTGAAAGTGGTAGAGTTACCCTTTTTGTGACTTCCTCTCTGTTCTCTCTTCTTCTAAGAGAGAAGTCTATATGGGGAAGGGTTGTGTATCTCTTTTTAGAAATCTTACTATGTTAATATGCAAAAAACTTTTGAGGTTAATTTTGTATCCAATTACCATAAACCAATACTACCTGTAGCCTAGGATAGCAGGTATACAAACATGACAGCTCAAAGTGTTTTATAAACATTCAAATGAATAGAAAATGCTAACTGTTACTGATTTACTATTGTTTGCAAAAGAAAATGTTCTAGTGGTTTGGGTATGTGCCCTAAATGTCTTCAGGCTCCAAAACTTCTTGTAGGGTTTGTGTCTGCAAGCTCTGTGTGGCTACAATGTATTCCTTGCATTTACAAATAATTTTAATCAGCTCCACATAATATAATAATAATGTTAAATTAGACTTTTTGTTTATTGCCCCTAAAAAATCAGGTGAGGGACAGATTGTCATTGACAAAATATATGTTGTCGCTAGGAATTGACAGTAACTTGATAGCACATAACCATTTATCTCTGCAGTGTCCACTCTGATTTGCTGTCACTGTCCAAGGTCCTGATTCAAATTATTTCCCCCTCCCGCTGAACAATATAATTTGCCCATCAAAACATCAATCTGACATTGAGTTATTATAACCAGTTTGCTTTTATACATAATAATCCTGTGTTGCTTTTGAAAAATACTTCCGATTCTCCCCACCACCACATTTCTAAATTAGACAATAGTATTAAATCTGATAGGCCTAGGACGGGTTACAGACTTTGTGGAAATGAGGCAGATTTAAGATTTTTAACCAATCCAAAATGTAAGAATGCATGGGGATTTTAAAAAAAAAAGACATGAAGTTACTTTTGTGACTAAAGTATAGATTAAAATTGAATATACATAAAAAGAATGGTATCAAAGCAACAGTCACACTTTCTACAGCAGGGATGTCAAACTCGATTTTATTGAGGGCCGCATCAGGGTTGTGTTTGACCTTGGGCGGTTTGGGTGCACGTGGTCAGGGTGGGCATGGCCAGCTCGACATCCCTCCTCTGCCAGGGGTGCCTGTGGTGAACCACGATACTTCTTCCAGTGAAAAATGGGCTCCTGAGCTGTTTTCGGCTGCCACAGCCTCCTGCCTCTGCCAGTGAAAATGGAGCTTGGGAGCCCATTTTCACTGGAAAAAGCACCATGGGCCAGTCTTTTGCTATTTCCAGGGTGGCCTCACAGGTCAGATCTAAGTACCCCATGGGCCGCATTCATTCTCCGGGCCTTGAGTTTGAGACCCCCTGTTCCACAGCATGCTTTCTTTTAGATGAACACCCAAAGTCACATGGAAGGCAGTTTCTTGAATAGAAGAGGCATTCCCATTGTATATCTGATGGGGAAGATATCTCTTAAAATAATATTTGACATTTATCTATATTTATATTATCCAGGTAATCTTTGTCTTACAACCACTATTGGGTCCAACATTTTCCTTTCTAAGGAAGGCTGTTGAGTGAGTTGTGCCTCATTTTAAACCTTTTTGGTGATAGTTGCTTAATGAACCATTACTGTTGTTAAGCGAATAATGCAGTTACTAAGTGAATCTGGATTCCTCCATTGCCTGTTGGAAACCATCTGGGAAGTTTACAAATGGTGATCACATGACACCAGAACAGTGCAACTGTCATAAATACCTGCCAGTTGCCAAGTGCCCAGATTTTGATCACATGACTATGGGGTTGCTATAGCAGTTGTAAGCGTGAAAAACAGGCATAAGTCATTTTTTTCAGTGCTGTTGTAACTTGAATTGGTCATTAAATGAAGTGTAGGAGGTGAGAAGATTGAGGAAAGTGGGAATTTCCTTGGCACTCATAAGAGATCTAAGTCCAGCCCTGCTTGAATTCTATTGCCTCTTGTCTACTTCCAATTTGCTTTGACCATTAGTAGTTCAGATTCTTGCAAAGACCATTAGCATCCTGTCATTTGACCCACCTTCACTCCTGATGTCTTGCACCTAACATGAATGGCTGTAAGTCGAGGACTACTTGTACTATATTTTACATAGTTTAATATATACTTTTATTTTTTGAAAAAAAAATCTACGAGGTTACTTTGTAGGGATTAAGCCTGCAGTCCTGTCTATATGTTCCTGGAAGTATAAGTCCCATTGATCTCAGAAGGATTTACTTCCAAGTATATATGGATAGGCTTAACTTATTTTACTGCCTTCGCATGTTAAATCTAAACCACTGATCAATTCACCCCAACATTGCTAAGAAAAAGACAGAATTCAAGCCACCTTAAATGTTTAGGAAAAGAATATATAGAGAACGTCTTCTGTTGATGCTCCTTTAGAGACTCTTTATTTCTTTAGTGTGCAGTTTCCAGTCCAGCTTATCTTTGCCAATGCCAACATATCTCTTGTTAAATTAGCTGAAACCATTTAAAGTCTTTTAGTGGCATCTGCATGATAATTAAACAGAGATGCTTTGTATCTGGGAAGCTGGCCAAGGAATAAACCTTGAAGCAAAGTGTATTAAATTAGTTATCTCATTATAGTTTTTTGAATAATTTCCTAATGATGAATTAAGTTTGAAACCAGAGCTGTCAAGTCCCATTGCTCTATTTGGCCTGACAGGTAGGGAGTTAGAAAGAGTAAAAGAATCCCCTCCAAGGTCTGATTGCTCTGAGATTTAGGATGTGATCAGTATAGTCTTGGCTGTTCTAGAAGTATGCAAACCAAAAGGAGTTATTTAATAAGCCGACATAATGGATACTAAAAAAGGAAGTATTGCTGAGACATTGCCCAGGTTTTTTGTCACAATGTATACTTATCTCACACACATAATTACAAGGGAAAACTTTCTGCAGTTAAAAACCAATGCCAAAGACCAAGCCATTAATACCAATATAATAAGGAACTATTTTCACATTAGGATTGCAAGAAGGGTAGTGTGCAAAGAAAACTTTCAAGACTATTAAAGCATGTATTATTTTAGTGTGATTTTCATACTGATGTTGACCTTAATAAGCTTAACTTTTAAAAAAGTCTTGCTCAAATTTTAATGACCCTCACCACCAGGTTTCTTCATTTTGTTAATATTTAAAGCATATAGTGTTAATTGTCATGCTGTAAAGACAAAAGTTAAGTGATTCTTTTAATTATAATGATTTCAAGAAAGTTTCAAGAATGAACTTACACCAAGGAATATATCCAAGGATAGTTTAAAAAAAAAAAGCAACTGTTATCTCAGGGGAAGTTGCTATAGCTCCAGTACATGAAGTACTGGATAGTATAGAGCAGGGGTCTCCAACCTTGGTAACTTTAAGACTTGTGGACTTCAACTCCCAGAATTCCTCAGCCAGCTTGACCCCTGGGGTATAGAGAGCTGAATGGAACTTTAATTGCAAGCAAGCTTTAAAGCAGGGGTGTCAAATTTGTGTCGTCATGGCAGCGTCATTTGACATATCATGAGGTTTTTTTCCCTCTTCGCTAAACTGGGCATAGGCATGGCCAGCATGTAATGCATTCGGCCTACAGCCCACAAGTTTGACAGCCCTGCTTTAGAGTAAGACACTTGTACTCAAATGTATTAGTGAACATCAAGTTGAAATATGGTTTTATACTGTCTTTCCTAGAATTTGCATCAATCTAATATTCACCCCAGTTTTGAGATAAAATTTCACATTAGCAGATGTGGAACCAAAATTCTGGTTTAAATTAAGTTAGTTAGTTTCAGAAAAAGCTAAGTAAAATTATAATGTTTTTCTTGTGGGTTAATATAAACAATAATTAACTATGGAATTGTAGAAAAAAATCAATAGGCAATATTGATATATTATCACAAGCAAATTAACCTGCAGAATGACAATATCTGACAATGTACACTTCATAATCTTTCTCCCCAGCTACATAACAGAAAGATCTCATGGAAGAGAAAGACCCATGGAAGCAATTGGTCTGGTAGTGCTATTCCTTAGTAGGTTCACTCTAACCTAGCATGATTCCATTTTTAAATCATCCATATTAATATTATTATAATGTGGCAGAATTCTTACAGATAGGTAACTTGGGTTATGAAGTGTATGATTGTATAATGCAGGTTTTATAATAATGACATTGAAGCCTACTTGGTTTCCAGATAGTTATAAAAGATTTGGACCAGTCTAGTGTGTTTTTTCTTTATAGGAATGGTCTTTTAAGCCTTTTGTATATCTGCATACTGCTGCATAATCCTGCACAGTAGAACAGTAAATAATTGTCAAATTCTTGTGAGATTTCAGGGAGGAATCTTTTGAGTAGTTAATGAAACCTTGTGTCAGATTCATAAAATAGTATACTAAATTAATTACATCTTGCAAGATTTCAATGAATCCCCAATATTACTCCCATCATGCCAAATATTTCTTTACTATATCTTTAGTAAGCATGCCTGCTGCATTGCCTACTCATATTTAAAACCCTTATTTCTGAAAAGTCTATCAAATGACATACTGTGGAGAATTTCCTGAGAAGGAGCAATTTTTTATTGAGGTGCCAAGACTTCACAACTCCAGGATAGAAGTAGCTTGCTCTTTTCAATTTATACTAGGGACATTCCTTAAAATAACAAACAATAAATAAACCTTGCAGTCATTTGTTACTTACACATTTTTATTTGCTAACATGACCTTTTTTGATGAGTAAAATTGGAAATGTATTTCAGGATGCTAGTGTTTCCCACCCATCCCCCCAATCCCTCAAGTAGTTTTTTTTACTTCTGGTAATCTGGATAAATCCCTGCCATTTTCTTGGCAAGATTTTCAGAAGGGGTTTGCCCCTTGCTTGATTCCTAGGGCTAAGAGAGACTGGGACAAGATTTTAACCACTACACCAAATGTCTCTCTTAATTTTATGTTGTAGTTAATAAAGTAAATTAGTACATTTTGAATTACCTTTGCAGGTCTTTTCATCAAAAGATAAAATACTTCCCATGAACACCCCTGTTGCCTTGTCACAGATCACTTCTGCCATAAGCATTACTGCCCAAAGTTGCAACCAAAAGGGCATTACTAACTTGTAAATCCAAAACACTAAGATAAGGACAGTAATTACTGAAAATAGATACCTTTTTAATCTACTTGTACTCCTAAAATCACTCATGAGGTTTATACATATAAAACCACGCTATTTAGCTTTTATGTTGTAGATAAAAAAATCTTGTATCCTTTCTAGATTCTAATGATTAGTTATTGATGGTGACATTGGATGCCTTAATATATTCCTTCTAGGCTTTCCTATTTTGGCATCAAATTTCTACATTCATATTGTTTTTCCAAATCTAACTTAAATATTACCTATACCCATAAAGCCTATTCTACAAAGTTCAATTCTTAAATAATACCAGAAATCATTAACTTAAAAAAAAAACCACTTAAAACCTCCCATTAGCTTGAAGTCTGTGATTCCGCCATACACTGTAAAAGCAGTTAATACATGACATCAAATCAAGTGGCTAATCTGCTTTTAAATCCATACTATCTTCACACTGCCCAGTATATTTCAGATGTTCATGGAATTGCGCCTATATTTAGGACAAGGCTACCACAATTACGCATCTATATATGTTTAACAGTTGAATTACAGTGCATTTTGCCTGGACAATACTGGACGGGGCTTTCTCATCTGGACTCCATTCTGCATCACATTTTCAGATCATGTAACCCATTCATATGTTGATGTAGATACTTTCTAGAATACCTTCTCATGATACATTCCATTGTAGCACCGAAGTGTAAAAAGAAACATATCCCCAAACCTTGTCCTCAGATCATTGTTTATACATTTGTGGATGCTCTGACCTTGCACTGAATTCTTTCAGCTTTTTTTTTTTAGTGTTGGCTGTGTAAAATACAAATGAAATTGATATTAATTGTTAAGTAATTAGGATATGATCATGTTCCATAGTAAAGGAATTATTTTAACTCACATTACAGCTCTGCACCTTTATTAGGCTTATACAGCATGTGTGAATTTGTGATTAGTTTCTAATTCAGTTATTCTATTTGTTTTTATATCAACATTCTCTATTTCTTTAGAAAAACAACAAAGGTCTCCTATAATCCAAAGCATGGTTTCAGCTAGGAAAGATTTCATCCACAAGTTAATTTAGTGTAGGAAGTTCTATCAAGGACTTACTGGCAATGGTTTCAGCTTATATAAATTGGTAAAGGATGACCCCCATAGTCATTGGTATATTTGAAGTCATTTTTATTTAGTGAAACACCCCCAAAAATTTAAATTATAAGTCTAAACTATCACTTTAGTCATATTTAGATATATCACCATTAAGTATTTGAAACATAATTCACTTTATGGAATAACACCTTACAGTTAATAAACCACAGAAATAAACCACATTGAGTTTCAGCTTTAGGGTTCACATCACAGGACAAAGAGAGACCACTTGCAGCTCCAGGATTGCCAACAATCCCTTGTTTTATGCTCCCCCCATCCCTTCCAAGCAGCAGTGCTAAAATTGGCATAAATCTCATATTTGGGAAAGTGTAAAAGCAAGTTGTATGAACGACTTTAAATAAAAGACTCTTCCAAAAGAAGAGAAAGGAACTCTTAACATTTAAAACATGTTGAGAGGTATTCCTAGTTGCTAAAAGATAACACAGCCCCCTGTCCAAGAAGCCCTATGCCTGATAGATAGATGGCATGTCTCTTTGGCCATTGCTTTGTAAGAAGATGGCAGTGACCTACTGAATATTGGGCAATCATGCAGCAATTGGAAAATACCCTATGCACTCAAGATAACTCTACAAAGTTAATTGTTTTGACTATTACCTTTAAAAAATGCATTGCTGTTCTGTGTTAGACTTCTCTATATCCATATATTTCTAATAGCTTATATATATATATATAGGCTGGTGCCTTCTGCTTGCTCTGGCACGAAGCAGAAGGAACCGGCCTGAAGATGGCGAGTGGGACCTCGCCGAAACATTGCAAAGATACTCTCAGACATACACAGGAAAAAACCCGAACACACCTAATTCTGCATATATATCTGCCACCAAAGTTTGCAAGCTGCCTTGAATGCCATTCTGTAATATTTTATTTTAGAAACAATTAGAATGGAATGTAAACTTCCATTCCAACAGTAGATTTGAATTCTCTTCATTGTCAGCAATGATTTCATCACTGACATTTTAATAAAATCTTACACGTATGTATCTCTGTGTGTGCTGCTATTCAGTTCTAAAAGGCATTAGTAACACTAGAAGATGCAAAGTAACAATAATTGTCTGCTGAGATCACCTCCAGTATCAACTTAGTAAGTACCTTAAGACAAGTATCTTAAGTGGGTATTTCACAAACAAGCTCTATATGGATGTCCCTAAATTATATCAAATATACCTGGTTTGTATTCCAGAAATTAACACACTAAATACATTTTGTATCACTTGTTTGTTCTTGTTCTGGTTTACTACAGTATTTTTATTCCTCGCTTGAGAATTGCATTATAAACTTAAATCCAGAGCAATCATCAAAAAAAAAACTTATTTCTTAAATATACACTTTGTAAACAATTAAGTTCAGTCATTTTATGAATTCATTATGGTTGCCATAATCCATTTCCCATTGTTTTGTACCATTGAAAGCCTTAAAAAATAACCTATGCATGCCATTTTATATTTGTATCAGTACATAAGCTTATGCTTGTTGGTTTCTTTTGTATAAAAGCAATTGATCTTTGACAGTATTTTGCACTTTCTCCGCTTTTCTTTGGTTTTTATAATTTTTTCTTCAGCATATAATTGCAATATTTTTTTACATCTTACACTGCCTTTTTGTAAATATTTGCAATGTAAGAAATTTTTGATTCAAGCTTTGTTTTGTAAAAGATTATGCTTAGCCTTATTATGCAATAAAACTTTTTTCAAATTTCTAATAATCAGTGTATTGATTTGAAATTATTGGTTGTGACTATTTTGTAGCTTCTATGTCTCACAATTCTTTACTGATAGCTCACCAAGAAAATACATCCATCTATATATCTAATCTCTCTCACTATCTAAGTATCTACCGTATCATCTGTCTAGCCATCATCATGTAATTTATATAGCCACTTATGAGGACCCAGATTGTTGGGGGCAATATGTTGACTCTGTAATCCACTTAGAGAGGGCTGTAAAGCACTGTGAAGCGGTATATAAGTTTAAGTGTTATTGCTATTTCACCCAAGTACTTTGAACAGTTTACAAAATTAAAAGAAACTCGCCAGACATCGCCCCCTGCTGCTGAAAAATAACCTGTTATTTCCACTCGCCATCAATCATGGAGCTCATGTGTTCCCTGACCCAAATGCCCAGGGAAACAATCGGGTCTTCAATGCCTTGAAGAAAAACTTATTATTAAGCCCATCTGAATTTTTGTGGATGCTGTTTAACCTATTCAAGAAGGGTGTTAAGACATATTTCCATTGAGAGTGTTGTGGAAGAAGCTGAACAATCTGAGCAATATTGTAAATCTGATCTTTAAGCAGATAGTTAAATTTTACAAAATTGTTTACTGATGATTTTAGACTGCTATTTCATGTGTCTTAATTGGTTTTGGTATTTTAGTGACTGCAAGTTCATTTATTACATTATTGTACTTCTGTAATTTTGAGAATTTTCTAGAAAGAGTACAGAGTACTCTAGAAAGAGTACAGAGAGGAGGAACAAAGATGATTAGGGGACTGGAGGCTAAAACATAAATAATGGTTGCTAGAACTGGGTATGTCTAGTTTCATGAAAAAGATGAGGGGCGACATGATAGCAGTGTTCCAATATCTCAGGGGCTGCCACAAAGAAGAGGGAGTAAAGCTATTCTCCAAAGCACCTGAGGGCAGGGCAAGAAGCAATGGGTGGAAACTAACCAAGGAGAGAAGCAACTTAGAACTAAGGAGAAATTTCCTGACAGAATAATCTTAAACTTGCCTCCAGAAGTTATTAATGTTCCAACATTGGAGGTTTTTAAGAAGAGGTTGGATAACCATTTGTCTGAAATGCTATAGGATTTCCTGCCTAAGCAGGCGGTTGGACTAGAAGACCTTCAAGGTCCCTTCCAATTCTTACTCTAATTGCATATTAGAGTTTTGTTAGTTGTACTATATGTCTGTCTGTCTTTCATCTGTCTATTTACTTTTGCTACTTTCTGGGCTAGATTGATTACACATTTTGGAGCAAGGAGAATAGTTTTTAAGAAATAAAGATTACAATTAAGATCATGGACATCGGGTTTGGATTGATTTAGAATCAGTTGGCTCTGTGTAATTTATTTTGTATTTAATTATGTCTCACTTTTACTATTTTTATAAACTAACTCAAAGTGGCAAAAGTACCTAATACTCTTCCCTCCCATTTCCCCCCACAACAACCCTGTGAAGTGAGATGGCTGAGAGTAAGTGGCTGGCCCAAGGCCACCCAGCTGGTTTTCCATGCACAGTCTCCAGGATATGTGCTCAGTGAGAAAAGGCAGCTGCTAAATTTGCCTAATTAAGTTTGTGTAAAAATAACTGAATGCCCTGCTTGTGTGTATGGAGAGAGGAAAGGTTGGAGAGACTTATTTGTTACATGTTCTCATGCCTGCTCTAGACAACTAGCATAAAAAAAACATCCAAAAATTTACTTTCGGCAAAATAATAAACCACTTCAAAGAATAGCACAGTCAATCATGCCCAAGAAGATACTTTATTTTTTTAACATATATACAAGCCTACACAAATTACAAAATGAAAAGACATATTGATTCATATACCATGTTCAAAGATGAGTTAGCATGCGGTTTCTAATCATTTTAAGAGTTTAAAAATGGTGAGGGAATAAGTTAGCATTTTGCAAATAAGTAGGGGAAGGCACTATGGAAATGATACCTTTGAATAATTATACAGGTATCTGCAGACGCTGCTGGTAGAGCGGGAAAATGCATAGCTTTCAAGTATCTTGTTTCAGATTCATGAAGATAGGAGGACTTTCACACTTCATTAAAAATACTAACACACTATTGGCACTAGATAATAACTTTCCACTCTTCTGGTCTCACCATTTTTTTAAAAGGACAATGTTCCGAATTATTTAGGCACTTTTAGATGTAGAAATAATACCAAATATGTCCTTTATGGGTGCTAATCCATTAGTTAAAAGATACAGTCCTTGAGTCAGGCTTAACTTCTTGTTACTGACAACCATGCAGGTTTCTAGTTATAGCATAGAAATGTCCATTTGGATAATGCAGTGTTCCAAAACAATTTTTGGGACTTCCCAGTGTGGTTTCCACTCTTGGGACTTCCTGGTCATCTCTCATTTAAGAATAATCTGAATCTGACCTTGCTTAACTTTTTGAAGCTCAGTCAGAGTCAATTAAGATCCGTGATAATTTCTGTCACTCAAACAAGCCACTGTGTAACTCTAGGCAATCAACAGAAGAAGTTCCATTTGAGACTAGGCCTGTTAATTATTTTGGCAATTTTAGTTTCAGTGCTGTCCATCCCACTTGTTGCATTGAGGTTTGAGAAACGTTTTGCATCTGTTGTTGAAACATAACGTTACTCAACAATCACCATTTGTTTAAAATGCTGTAAGAAAGCATCAAGTATGAAGAAATGGTCCATCTGTTTGGAAATTAGAATTCATTCAAGTCTGGAGACGGGAGAAAATATTTGTAGCTTGGGTTGTAGATTTAGGCAGGTTTGTCCTCCAAGCTTGCTACTTGCCTCCCAGACGTTTCGTTATCAAACTAGGTAACATTTTCAGCAGGATACAAAGATCAAAAACAGAACAAGGAAGAAGACAGCACCAACATAATATACAGAATCAGCTGCTACAAATGTAACTATTAAGCAGACAGGACAATTATAAACTAGAATCCATGAATACCAGCTGGCTGTCAAAACAGCATGACTGGAAGTCCCCGATTGACAGTCAAACAAACAACGAACACTGTTTCGACTGGGATGGATCCAAAGTCATCGGCCACACCGTGTCAGGCATGTGAGTTTATTAAAGCCTGGCATTCCACCAGTGGGTCCATCAACCAACACACTGACATAGAATCAGCATATAAACCAGTAAGGAACTGGCCCATTCAAACCATCAACCAACCACACAACCAATCATCCCCTGACTATTGAATTTCACGTCTCCTAGCAACCAGCCAGAAGTCAAGACCAGAATCAATCTTGTGATTCAACCAGTCTTGTGATCTGTCTTGTAACTCAATCAGTCTTGCGATTCAGTCAATCACAAGACCAACTGACCACCCAAGACCTATATAAACAAGACACTTTGCCCCAAAACATCCCTGAAGATGTTACCTACTTGGTAACAAAATGTCCAGGACCCAAGCGGCAAACTCGGAGGACAAACCTCCGCCTAAATCATTCAAGTTTCTTTCCAATTAAACATACCATAGAATTACTCTGAATATATTTTTAGTTTTTAATGAATCAGTTTTATTTTTGAATTTTTAAGAAAATACATTGCCTGTAAGCTGAATAAAGTCCATCATGTGTAGCCTTCCCATGCAGTATCAAAACACTGAATACTGCATATTCATGGCAGAAAAGAATATTTCTTAAGATTTAACTTCTATATAAACAAACTACATTGAATTCTATTTGGTATCGTTATGGCCAAATGAGCAAAAGGCACTTGGCAAATGTATACTTCTTAAAATACGTGTAAATGAATATCAGCTAAATGTTTTTCAAAAACCACAAATACAGTAAAGGTATTTCCAGATGGAACAAAATCTACCTATTAAGGAACAGGAATATATAATTGACAAGCTTCCATTTTTTTCCATATTAAACCAACCAATATATTTTCTAAGCATTGTGAATGGCTGTATAACTATAATGTTAAGTTATACAGCCATTCACAATGCTTAGAAAATATATGAAATGTTCACAATCCCTAAATGTATTATTAGCACAAACTTGAGTAAGCATAATAAGAATTAGAGACAAAATATATGCAACATTCACAATCAAGTTGTATACCTAACAGTCTTGAACTTTAATTTTTGAGATGCAAGGTGTGTAATTATATTTAAAAGTTACAAAAAATGGTACCAGAATGTTTTTTATACACCTAAATCACAATAATGAGCCAAACAAGCAAGTCAGGTCAAGCAGTGTTGTCCAAATTTAATTAGTTATTTTGCATAAGATACAATACATTAAACTCGGTTGAGAAAAGAACTGGTCATTTTTGCACACGATCAATCAAAGGCATTAGCTGTGTGAAACCATGGCATTTTCTTAGGGAGGAAAAGGCATTCAGAATTAATTTATCAAGGCTCAAGATATTTCACATAGACCTCAGAGAATGGAAGAGGCAAGGCCCAAATGCACCACATGTTTGTCATTCCAATTATTTTACAGAAAAGCTTTCATTCTGCGTCAATTTTCAAAGCACTCCTGAAGTTTCCATAGCAAGGCTTTTAAAGAAAGGTTGAAGGATTACATAGATTCAAAGACTCAGTGGGTCTCTAATTCCTTTTTGATCTCTATAACGTATGGATGATCTTTCCCGTGTGCTATCTCCATGATAGCGATTGCCTGCAAAAGGGGGGAAAATACAATTGATTCAGATAGCCTTGGTTTATGAAATATGCTCGTCAGGGATTCCAAAGAGTCAGAAACCTCTGGCTGGTTTTTGTCCTCTTAAATGTAACCCATTGAAAACAGCCCATTTGATTGTAAGTATCAAACCATATTCTATACACAGTACCTTTGATCCTGAGAGATCTCTGAGCTCTTTTGAAAGGCACAGAAAAGCAAAAAAGTTAAATGACATTATATCTACTTTTCTGTTCCAAACTTAAGAGGACTTTTGCCTAGGGCTGTTTCGAGCCACGTTTGGCCCTGATTATATTAAGAAAAACATGTATTACAAGATGGAGTTTGGATAGTCAAGAAGAGTGGGTCATGCTCCCTTGGCCTTAGTCCGTACTAAGACCCTTGCAATCACTTGTGCCACAATTAGGAGGGAAGTACTTGTACTTACAAATTGTGGCAATTTTCTCAGTTTTTTTCCCTAGAATAAATTAATCACTTAATTAAAATATTTCAGCGGTCAAAGATTTAAGGTAAAACTATGAATAATTCAAAGCAATAAGTACACCTAAAAGGGATTAATAATTCACCTTCATGATTCAAGTTGCTATGTTCAGTTAATAGGCCCACCAAAAGAGAATAGGGTTAAATTGAAGTCATTATATATGTAGTTTTTCATCTACATGGGGCTGCCCTTGAAGATCATCTACAGGCTTCAACAGAATCCAGAATGCAACAGTGCAGCCTGTGATGGGACTGCCTCGGCATGGTCATATAACACATCAGTTTCACAAGCTGCACTGGTTGTCAGTTTGCTTCCAGGTGCAATTCAAGGTGTGGTTGCTACCTATAAAGCTGCTGCCGTCTAGTTGTCTCCTGTAATATCAACCAATCTCTGAGGATTGGCACATTCCAGATTCCTTTGATTAAGCAATGCTATCTATTGGGACCCCAGAAGTCACTTTCTCTGTATCAATGCTTTGCCCTCTGGAATGAGTTTTCCCCTGGTATTCTAATGACTCCCCCGCCCCCATTTTTCAAAGGACTCTCAAAATGTGGCTTCTTGGCAAGTGTGATTGAAGCACCTTTTTCTTCTTTTTCTTTGTTTCCATCTGGGTTTGTTATTTCTGTCATTTCTATTTATTCTTTTGCTGTTGTTATTACTTCCTTGTTTGTAAATGTTTTTAACGATTGCTAGCTTGCCCAGAGTCACTGAGAATTGGGTGGCATATACATTTTAATAATAATATGGATGATAAAATTTATATTACTGATGTTTCCCTGAAGATACTTTCAGTTAGAAAAACACAACCAACTAGAATCAGATCTATAACATTTAAAAAATCTTTTGGAGGTAATCACTGCATATAATTAATAATAATTCGGATACAACAAGGATAGGATGCAACTGACAATTTGTCACAAACCACATTTCCCAAAGTACTGAATTAATATGTGTGCAATTTAAAATCAGTATGTTATATGGAATGATCACAGAATTAGCTAGTGGCAGTAGTTACAAAGAAATTCATGAAGGTGAAAGCTCAGGTTAATTCTAAAGCAAATTAGCAAGATTGGCCATGAATCAATTTAGATGGAATCACACAAAGTATGAAAAATCAGGGAATAAACATCCTTCATCCTACACGAATGAGAACTTATTTTAGATGAACTGTCCTCTTGACTTAAGACTGGCGTATAATTTATGTAAGCTGCTTTCTGTAGTAGTTGCTCCCATTAAGTCTTGTATACCAAGAACCCAGCTTCCTTTTCATTTTTGCTGTAGTTTCTAGAGAGCTTCTATCATTCTTGCCTGGATGCTGACCCACGGGAAGGCATCCCCAGCAATTGTCCCCACAGAAGCAAAATAAGTCCTCCAAAATGAGAAAATGGGAGCAAAATCTGTGTCTCCACATCTATTGCTCGTACACCCCTCCCACCAACACATGTTTTTTTTTTGTGTGAAGCCACAGACAAAAAATATTTTGACTACTATATGCACTAACATTCAAACTAGCTACTGAAATGCAATCTGCTTGGTGCCATATGTCAGCTTTGACCACAGCCAAGAACATTCAGTTTCTGAACAGCTCCTGATTGTACACAAAAGCATGAAAACTCAGAACAACTTTTCAGTGAGGGATCTTGTTGGAAAATCCACATGTGTGAATTAAACTCAGCTCTCTCTTTCTACTACCTGAACTGAAGAGTTGGAGCAACCACAAGAAATACATTTGGAAAATCTTTAGAATCATTTGTTTTAAAAATTATTATTTTGATTTGGAGGACACCTTTTATTTTACTCTTTCGGTGGGAGGCAAAAGTTGAAGGTATGATCCTATATATATTTAATAGGGAGTAAATTCCATTAAAATCAAGGAGGCTAATTTCCAAGTAAGAATTCACAACAAAGAACATTATAATGCAATGCCCTTTGGAATGAACAGATATTCCTAAGCAAAACATTTCTATGTGGCGACATGAAGGTTGAAATTAAACTAACACCAATATTCTGCAAAGACAGTTAGTATACCTTTTTGAGAGCCTTAACACCAGCTGATCTGTTTTCCAAGCCCATGTAAAGTCTTCCCAGCTTCAGCCACATGGATGCCACATTGAGGGAGTAAGAAGGATAGTGCTTACTGCAAAATATAAACACACATTTGCTTATAAAGGAGTCTGATTTTTTAGATATCCAAAAGGCATCTATCCCAGCCCTGACTTAGCTTAACTTTACCATGAGGGCAAACATGGATGTTTCACTGTATTCTCATGGAAGGAACTTTAGTCAACTGATGCTCAACAGATCAAGATTATTTTTTTAAACATTTTTAAACATAGCCATTCAGGGAAGAGGCAATCCAAGAGCTAAAGTTTTAGTACACCAGACCCTTGGTAGTTTTTTAGCCAGCCTAAACCAGCTTAGGAAATTAGGCTCCAAGCCCATAAAAGCTAGGCAAGGATCAGGGGTGATAAATCTGATTTTGGCCTCAGGAGAAAAGTGTGTTCTTGTGCTTTCCCTATCACCACTCCCCGCCAGCTGATGTATGACTTCATACTGGCATCTGATTCAAAGGGAAAGAGCTGTATTCCCAGCTAGGGGGAAAATTATGCTCTAAGATAATAATTTATCAAGGAGCCTACTGATTGCTGGCTCATGCGCTCATATATACAATCCTGAGGTTTACAAGGCTGGCAGTTAAGCTTCTCTGTCAATAGGCTACAAAATGTAGCCTTTTTAGAACAATCTTGTTTATACCCTTAAAACTAAAATACCTAAGAAGCCACCAGCCCTGTAAAAATCTGCCATTTCAAATAAATACTGGTTCTTCCCCTACAGAAGGTGAGCTGGTCCTCTAGATTTTGGACAGGGACTCCCGCAATCCTTTCCTTTTGTTCATGATGGCTGCAGACTATGATAGCTGTATTCCAAAGCATCTGGAGGCAATCAGACTGCCTATCTGTGTGATACAGAAGTGCCCATATACCTCAGTGGCTCTTTAAAATCCAAGCCAATGAAATCTTTGTCCAAACCAAATGCCTCTGAGAAGCCTACTGTAGGCCAGAAGTCTGCCACAAGAACCTGCCCTCCTCTTCTTCTAAAACTCTGCTGAACTTTGTCAGTTCTTAACTGTCATGAGCAAAACAGGAGAAGGGAAGGTTGGAGAAGACCAACCAGTTACAGTAGCATTGCTGGAGGGGAGCAAGAGGGACAGGCCTACTGGGGAGAAAAATGTTGGGAACATAGAATCAAAGAAAGCTGCCTTCTGTGAAGACAGGCCATTGGTCCCTGTAGCTGTGTCTCGATATTACAGTCCAGCAACCATTCAATTCCTACAGCAGTGTTCCCATCTGCAACTAGAAATGCTGACAAATGAACTCATAACCTTTTCCTTGTAAAGCATATATGTCAGTTATTGCCCTCCTCATGAAGGATATATTGGGTAGGAAAATCTCCCAGATCTGTAACTTATATGGTGCTTAAGGTCAAAATGCATAGCTATCCTACCATTCTGATTTCTGGATGAAATCTGCTTCATATTTTGTGACATCAAAATAGATCCATGAATGTTCTTAATGTCATAACTCCTTAAAGCAGGGATATCAAACTCACAGCCTAAGGCCAGATGTGTTATGTGCTGGCCATGCCCATCCCTGGTTTAGCAAAGGGGAAAAAGTCACAATACATCATGTGACAACGACATGATGACACGAGTTTGACACCTCTTAAGACTTAAGGTAATGAACACTGGGAAGATTGGCTAACAGAATAAGAGAAACAGGAACATAAACATTATAAAACTTAAGATCTCTAAGGATAGAAGAGATCCAAGAAAAGATTTTTATCATAGAGCCTACCTCACTTTACCATGAGCCTTAGAGATAGGGTGCTTTATAAAATTTCAGTCACACTGGGTTTGTTTTATAGTCAACATCCATAGTTCTCTTCCCATCTTACTAGTTTTTTTCTCTAGAACTTTTCATCTAAACTTCCAGATAAATTTATTTGTTATATATATTTATTTAAACATCAACATAATTAAAAGTTGTTGCCTGAAGACAACCGATTGTCACCATAAACAGGCTTATATTGTTTTAGATAATTGTTTTAGGTAATTTTATATTGGCACATGCATACCAAAACATTTATACAATTAAATTTAGGAATGGTATTTGTTTTTTCTCATTGAAAGGAAATCCAACAGTGTGTTTAGTTAGATGTATTTCTTTACAGATATTTCAATTTACTGTATTATACAAATTGCAAGAGGAAAAGTCAGGTACCTATATGGCTTAATAATCTTCTGCCCATAGCGCAAAGCACCTTCCCAATCTTGTATGTACAGACAAACTCCCATGGCCTGATACATGATATGCAACATGTAAACATTACTCTCTGCAAACACAGAGCCCATCTTGTCCAGACTGAGCTCACAAATCTCTTGTAGTTCACCTGGGGGTAAGCCAAGAGTTAAGGTACATGACAAATGAAAACTATATTTTCCAGGTTAGGTTTCTGAATATTATGTCCCATCATTACTGCCTCAGTTGAAACTACAAGGATGTATACTCTGCACCTTCTTGCTTTTTGTTCTTACAGATTAGAATTTAAAGAGATATTCATTGCAAATATGTAGCCTCCTACCTAGGATCTTCTCTAAAGGCCCAGACTAGAGGAATTATGGCGATGATGGTTTCACATGACATTTGGCCTTTGAGATGCTGCATAGTTGCAGCTCATTTTTGCATGTTGTTTAAAATCTACACAAAACAACATGAGGCTGATAGTAGATCGATAGTAGGGTTTTGATGATACCAAATATTTTCTCTCTTGCTTGTTTTCATCCCATGGAGATGGACGCTTTCAATAAGGATGGATGGAAACATCACCTTATTTCCAGTCCACCTCACTTTGCTGTCTTATGACAGCCCCCATCCTGTTTCCAATACCAATCTGTAATTTTATTTTTAGTTTGTATGTTTCACCAAGCTTATTTATAATACACCTCATATATTAGCTTAAATGTTCAAATTAAGGTTCCAATAGGCATGATGCATACATAATTTTTTTTAAAATTATACACTTTTTTTGGCTGGGAAGTACATTACAACATTCAAAGAACAACTGTTTTCTAATCTGTACCTTAGTCCAGGAACCATGAATTAGGATGGTTTAACAACAATGCAGTTCAAATAAAATTCTTAAAAAGTTTATATTTGAGAAAAGCAACCCAAGTTTGTGGAAAATCATTTTTTGGCTATGCCTCAAGAAGTGAGACTGCTAAACTGAACATTCAGCTTTGCAGAAATGGACACAAGAAAGATAACACCAAAGGATATATTTGTAATGTTTGGCCCTCCTGAATTCCTCAATCACATTTCTGGCATATATGATCATATCTCGCACAGCCTCCGTTGACGGAGGCTCATTCACTTTACGGATTTCCAGTTTATCTTTGTCCTGAGGGAAGATTTATAAGAAAGTTACAAAGGCTATTCCAAAAACAAAAAAGCAGATCCACAGGCAAACTGGCAGTAACTAAAACTGATCAAAATGCGTAAGGCAACTTAAAACTTCATTTCTTCTGGATGTATTGGCTAATTTCTACCAAACCCCAAAGCCACAGACTAGCTACTGTGATCATGAGGAGATCTGGAAGGCCCTAGATTACAAAAGACTGACAAAGGAGTTAACTGACAAAGTTAAAATTAATTCAATTTCAAAATGAGATCTGACTTGATTGGAAGGCTACAATTCCATCTATAAGATGAAAGTTGCTGAGAAAGTAAGACAGGGGCTTCTGGTTTTAATTCATAAATCCCACCATGGCTGGGGGTGAGATATCGATGACCCCTGTATTCTTGGCTTCTGAACATTTCATCTACATAATCTGAATTATGGAATACTTTTGGAAAAGGGCATTGCATGGTAATAGAAATAAGTGGTGTGGTTAATATACAATAGAAAGGGAAGCAGGCAGAAAATTAACCTGGGTTTCAAGCTCTCCTTAGTTCTAGCTGACCTCAAAAATCCCAAGTCTGTTTGGGGGTCTCTAGTACCTTAGGCACTATAAAAATGCTATATTTTATGAAAATAGTGTTGTGATCATAGTTAGTCTACCAATCTAAGTAATAAAGCATATAATTAAATGGTTAAGTTGGCTTACCTTTTCTTTAGTAAAACATTCCCTGCAATCACAGGTAAAGAAATAGGAATCTTTTAATCGATCATTCCTATCTTCTGTTGGATACAGTAGGTCAATGTAACTGGTAAAAATCTGAGAAAAGTAAAATGATAATTGTCTAACAGCACACAGATTTTAATATAGTCCATCTTATTCTAGACCTCCTGTACATGCTATGTACCGTATATGAAACTCCAATGACAATTGAAAACTTCCTGTTTGGCTTCTTCGGCGGCAGGTCGGAATCCGCGATCGTCCGCGGTTTTGATCTGTGCTCTCTTGCTGGAACTCCTTGACCCTCCCCGTAGAGGAGGTAAGAGGAGGT